>VYZS01013160.1:29535-44071 GCA_013400695.1 Neodrepanis coruscans | reverse complement strand
AAAAAAAAAACGGAAGAAAGGAAAAGTTGTGACCCCCCTCCCTGTTCTCGCCCTGCTGCCGGTCCTGGGCTTGCGGACGGTGCGGAGCTGCTTTGCCCCCTCGGGAACGCTGCCGCACGCAGGGAAGGAGCGCTCAGCCTTGCACCTCCTCTGCTGGGCTCGGAGCTCACCCGTGGCAGGGGGAGCATCACCCCAACCCCTCCGGGGCAAGCGGAGCGGCGGGAGCCCCGCACCGGGCCCGGCTCTGGCGGGTGTTCCACCAGCTCCGCTTCCCTCGCCGGGAGCGGGACTGTCCGGCCTCGGCCACTCCGGGCTGAGAGAGCGGGGAAGCACTTTCCTTTTTTTTTTTTTTTTTTCTCATTAGAAAAAGAGAAGACTTGGACAAGTCTGTCGTTTCCCCGGCTTCTTTGGGATCCGGGTTGGCCATTCACTTTGCTCCTGTCCATCCGCACACTTTATATAGTTCGGGGTTGTGGTTGCTGTTGTTTCTTTTTTTGTTTGTTTTTTTAAGAGTAAGCAACGGGCGGTTTTGAAGACTGTTTAGATGCATGAGGAGAAGGGGACGGATCTCCCCCTGCCACCATCCATCAGCTGCTTTCAAGGCGGAATAACCGCACAGCTCCCTGAATTGAAGCAGGAGGAGGTTAAAAATCACCTCTGCTCCTTGCCTGGGTGCGGGAAAGGGATTCTCAGAGCCGGGTCGCAGCGTGTCTGAACGCTGCTGCCCTCAAAGTGTGAAAACGCTGCTGGACTTTAAATCCTTCTCAAAACCAAAATTCAAGATACTACACAACCACAAAGAACAGCTTCTCTCTGCCCTGCTCCCCTTCCCGGCATCAGCGACCCGTCCTTGCAGGGACAGCATTAAGGCATGTTTGGAGAACAAACTGGTTAAGGACAGAGTGTGAAAAAATTATTTAAAACCAAATACAATAACTTAACCCAAAATCCCCTCTTAAATCTCAGCCGTATCCCTGCATTGTCAGAGCCAGCTGGGCCAGGCACTGAGCTGGGGAAGCTTGGAAGGGGCCGAGGCCCGTCCCAGCCCCCCGGCTACATGAGTCAGGCCCCGAGAACAAGCTCGTACCCTGCTACCCTGCCAAAGGGGGACAGGAGTTTGTGGAGGAAAAGGCTGGGAGAGCCTGGCTTTCCCTGTATAGCCTCCTCCCTTGCCAGTAAATGCTATGGCTGCAGAAAGCCTGAGAGGAATATTGTTTGTGGGAACTGCCACCGCATATTAATGTCCCCACATGCATGCATTGAATAAATCACTAGGCCTAATTGAACAACAACAACAACAACAACAAAAAAGTAGGAAAAACAGGCCTTAGAAAAGCCCTCCAGATTCCCACCGCAGAACGGTGTCAGCGGCGGGGCAGCCCCGCGGCACGGCCTGGGCGGCCGCGGCTCTGCTGGCCCGGTCCCGCTCCTGAGCTTTAATTTATTCCTTCTAAAAGAAAAGAAAAGAAAAACGCAGCCGAGTCCCACCGTGACACAGCTCGGCTCGGTGGGACCGAGACCTGCTGGGCTCGGTGGGCACTGCCGGGAGCAGGGTCCGGACCTCGGCGTTTCCGTCCCGGGCCGGGGTCGGGCTAGGTCCTGTGCCGGCGCAGGCAGCTCCAGGGGGGCTTCGACACTCCGAGGGGCATAAAACCCACCTGCACTTGTACTCTGCCCGGCCTGCGGCTGGGCAGCGCTCTGCCCCGATGGCACCGGGGCCAGGCAGACTCTCCGGTACCGAGGAGGCAGCGCCTGCCTGTACCTCGCTGCCTGTTCCCCCGTGGGAACCCCATCGGCGAGGGGTGACCCCCTCCCCTTCGCTCGCCTATTGCCATCCCCGAGGATCGACTTTGATCTCTCGCCTATCATCACTGATTGGCAAAGGGCTGACACAAGGGCACCCCGGAGAGCAGCTAGAATGAAGCGAAGGGAAAACTCCTCTTTTTCCCTCTTTTTCCTTCTTTTTCCCTCTTTTTTCTCCCGGGAGCTGCCTGCCCGCGGGGTGCTCTCCCGGCAGCGGGGGGCTGCGCGGGTCAGCTCGGGGCCGCCCACCCTGTGCTTTCCGCTTCTCCCGGGGCGCACGGAGAAGCTGCTTGTCAGCTGCGGGGCAGAGAGAGCATCTTCCCTCCCCAAACTGCTCTCCTTTCCCTCTCCGGACGTGCTGCTTTGCCTGGGGTCCTCTGCCTGTCCTTTCCACCACTTCTCCCCACGCACAGCCCGGCCAGGGCCGTGGGTCCAGCTCCTCGCCCGGGAGGTGCTGCAGCCCCGGCCAGGCCTGGGCTTCCCCAGGGCTCGGAGAAGGTCGGCAGGCGGCAACTGCTGCCGCACACCGGGGCTCACGAATGCCACGGCCCGGAGGGGCAGAGGGCTGACCACCTCCCGCTCCGGAAACCGGCCGAGCCACCCGTCACTGGCCCTGGAGACTCTCCGAAGCGAAGATACTACAAAGTGCCTCCAAAAAAGCCGGGTGTAGCGGCCCTCACCCCGAGTCGCTCCTTGCAGCCTCGGGGAGGATGGGGTCGGCGTGCCCACGAGATAGGACCGGGCCCAGGACTCGGACTGGCCCGTGGCGGAGCAGGGCCTCGATCGCCCTGGGATGCGCTGGGAGCAGAAGAGGCGGCGCCGTGACCGGCGGCGGGAGCACCCGGACAGCAGCCCAGCGGCTGCCCCGCACCCCGGGATGGATGCGGCGTGTGACGGCAAAGGACCTCAGGTTTGCACGGCTGAATTTGTCTGCCGGGCGACAGTTCACAATGTGATCTCGTGTAGTGCGGGAGGATGATTCCCTCCAGTGAAAATCATGTTATTTTGTTTGATCTCGCAGTTTTGCAAGAGCTATTGCTAACAGCCGGAGCGAGCTCCGCACCCCCTGCCGGGACAGAGGTGATGACCGGCTACGGCTGCTCCGAAATTGAACGAGACACTCAGACAGGAAACACAATTGGCAACAGCCCCCTCCTCCCCCCATTTACTGACACAGAGCTTACGGACTATCGCTGCCAACCGTTTAATAGACTCTCCTCAATATTCCCTTCCCTCCTCCTCTCCAGGAGAGTCTATAAAGCTGATTGTCTTTAATTCCAAAACAGAGTCATCTAAGACTAAACTTACTTTTTGAACTAAAGATAGAAACATCACTCAGAGATGCTGAGCTATGCTGCCGGCCGGCAGATGAGTTGCTACGTTTTGGGGTGGGCAGGCGACATGTGCTATAAGGATGAGCCAGGGGCTTGCGAGATAACTGTTCCCAGCTGGTTTAGGGTTTAATTTTTTTTCTCTCTTATTTTTTTCCCCTTTCCCCTCGGGCTGGCGCAGTGCCCGCATGGCTCTAGCAAGCTGCTCAGTGCCAGTGATTGACAGACCAAGGTCAGGGAAGCTCTTCGGAGCCGGAGGTGTCGGGTTTCAGGGAGGACAGATAAAACGTCTCCAGTGCTCGGAAGAGCCCTCTCTGGCTCCGCGACGGCCCAGCGCCGTGCGCAGCTTCCGCGGGGTCGGGGAGCCGCTGCGTTCCGCCGTCCGCGGAGCTGCCGAGAGCCCGGCTCCGCTCCTCCCTCTGCCACCACTCTTCCCTGTCTCGGCTCCAAAGGGTCCCTCTTTTGTATTTTATTTTTAAACTTTTTTTTTTTTTAAATTTTCAGTTACTTTTTATTTTTTCCCTTGTTTCTTCTTTCTTTCTTCCCCCCCCCCCCTCCTTAAATCATTACATTTCACTCCATCAGGGTTACCTTAAATCTGAAGTTATGTGCGCACACACACACACACACACACTAAATAGTTTATTGCATAATCCTCGTAGTGTGTTCAGTGTCATCCAGCAGTCTAATAGGATCCCACACTGGACTTCTGTTTCATGCAAGAGGGAGAACAAGAAGAGGGGCGGGTTAAAAAAAGCTTTTAAACTCTGCCTTTTCTTAATTTTTAAATGGTGACTTTTAAACAATGTAAAGTTCTGCAAAATGTTTTCCTACTTTTGCATCCAGGACAGGGAAGAGACAATTTATGTTTGTGAGCAGGTCCTGCACATCATAGTGTACAGAAGTGCTAGGAAATGGATTGTAGTGCACTTGAGACCTAAAGTACTGCAGACACACTGCCTTAAACAGAATTGCTCCAATGGGGGCTTATGGTATTTACAATTTTGTCACATTATGGTTAGAATGAACACTGCAGTAAAGAGGGAAAAAATCATTCTGCATAGAGAAAGCGACATGTTTTCCTGTCCCACGGAGACTGCTGGTGGGTTTTAGAGATAGTTGTCCCTTGCCATGTTTTATTTCCCCTTTTAAAGTTTCACTCTGTGTCTTAAGGCACAGATTCAAAACACTGCATTTCCACTTTATACATGTGTTCTCTTAAAAGATTTGTTTAGACAAGGAAACCAATGCTAAGTGTTCTCACTTGAAAGAAATTAAATATATAGAATGATAAGCTGCTGCTAAAATATATAAAAAACACTTAAATTAATAATAAGAACTTGTTCTGAGGCAAAATTCAATTTTGCTTCCTATTATGCAATCTTTGCATGTAAAGTTGCTTTAATGCAAAATAGCAGCTCATCAAAAATTCTGTTTTATTGGTATCAAAAATTTATGATATCCTGAGGCATGAGGGGCAGAGAGCAAGGTAGCAAAGCTGTGTCCTTTTACCAAGTTTAGTGCTTTCTTTAAAGAAACATCTCAAACATATTTCTTCTCCCTTCTTCCTCATTGTTGGAGGCAGTGGGCAAAAGTTTATACCAGAAAAAACTCCACTGCCAATGTCACTGTGCTGCTCTAATACACCATTTTAACTGTATCTTCTCTGTAGACTCTTGCTTTTACTGCAATAATAGGAGATAATAGGACATGTCCACACAAATACAGATCTGGGATTATTTCTGAACTGTGATGTTTTCATCCAGTATTGCAATAACACACATGTATTGCAAATATATGGGCATTGCTTGTGCCTGCATTTGATTATCAAAGCCTGCAACCTCCGTCCAATAAAATGTAAAGATTTGATTCTGCTTTAGCCTTGCCTTCCCACTAATGAGACTTCATTTGTTTCCAGAAAGGTGCTCTTGGCTTTATAAAGGATGTTAAACTCTCAGGGACAAGGGCATTGTGGTCAGCATGATTTTTTTTCTGAAATAAGTGTGGCAAAAAATCAGTGCCAAGCACCTGAAATCTGCATTTATAAAAATAAACAGTACTTACTCCTTCTACAGTAGAACTTCAGGTAATTTATTAAAGGAGATCAATGACCTTTCATAGGGCCTGGCCAAGGTGAGCTGCAGACTGACAGGTGGGCTCAGCCTGGCAAGTTCCTCTGGGCTGTATTGCCTGTCCTCCCATCACACAGCTGGAAGCACAGGGCAGGATCACTGATCATCAGAGAATAGCAAAGCAAGAAGACAGCACAAGTTTCTCTGATCCTGTGGATCTATGAATCCTGTTTTATTTACTCTCTAATGGAGCTGAAACTTTCTTGATGGTTCAGGGAGCCCATTCACAAAAGAAATTACAGAGGGCAATAAACCTGCACCTTGGACTTCTGCTAACTACTTCTTTCTTGTTCTTATACTGTGGTACACTTATTACCTGAAGTTTCTGCAAACATGAGAAAGGGAACATATAATTATAAACAGGTCTCTGAGCTAACAGTGGCCCTCACAGCTCTCCAAATCTGCATTTTCCCCATACTTAAGGCAGCCAACAATTACAGGAAAAAAGGTGTTTCAGTCTGAAATCTCTACTCATACGATCTGAAAGGAAAGCTTTTACATTTCTCCTCAGTCTGGTCCCCATCTTGCTCATTGTCCAATGATATCCACCTACACATGTGGAGTTAGCACTATTGCAGTGCTGCTATCAGCTCTAGTCCTAAGCCATCCCATGCAGGTGCTGAGGCTGATAAACAGTTTATTCAGGACACTAGAAAGACAGGACTGCTAAATCTCTTTTGACACAGGCCATCCTTATTTTTAGATCAGCCTTGACCCACAGATCAAGCACTTTATTCTAGGTATTGCAGTGGCAATGCTACACTGGTCTATTAATTGGGGCCAGTCCTGCTTTTGTGGAGCTACAGCTTAATCCACTCCACAGACGGATGAAGGAGGCAGCAAGGATGTTGATTAGCAGAAAATAGTTTTGAAAGGGAATTTCTAGGTCTTCATTTATCTCAAGTCAGGCCCCCAAAAGAGCAGGGTGTTAAGCAAATACCTATGAGCTTCTGGGGCTATGTAATAAGTGACTCATGTATAAGTCAGACAAACAGACAGGAATCATGATAATAGCAATGATAAAGAAAAGTCTATGGCTTTCTGATTTGCAGTATTATCAGACCTCTCTCATGCAGTGATTTCTATCCTTCTGCATAGAGACTAAAACCATGAGGTGACACAGAAGAAAAGGATCCTGAAAGAGCAGGCAAATCTAAATTTGAAATAAACAAATCTTATAGTCATGTTACTCAGCTCAATAATTAATGAAATAGCTTGGGTAAAATTTAAAACAAAGCAGAAGTATCAACTGAAGTCTGCTCCAGAATCTAAACCCAATGTTCCCACTAAAAAGTCATGTATCTTTTAAAAGAAACTCTTCTTCATAATCTGTTTTCAATTGAAGTCTACAGTAAATATATCAAGATTACTGAATCACATTGTTTACAGATGAAACAGTTTAAAGGTGAAGTTATTTTTGGTTTAAATCTTCCGTGTTTTAAAATGAAAGGCATTTTTGGAGTAGCTGATGAAAAACAAAAATACCAGAAAAAAAGAAAAAAGGAAGAAGATGAAACGTGGCACTCTGAGGGTTAAGGAAGGTCCTAGGATCCAAGTAAATATTTATATGAGTGCTCAAAGAGGGGGGAAAAAATCTCAATATAACCAAAATATAAATCATGGTGCTTTATGTTAGCTGTCAAATTATTCTAGCCCCTGCATTCCAGTACTTGCTCTACTGGTAATGTCACATACAATATGTGGGCTTATGCCCTGGTGCAGGTTTGGCAGGTAATTAAAGTCAGTTGCATGGAGGTTTACACAGACTCCCTCCGATCCACTGAAAGACAAACAACCTGTTAACTGTGAGAGCTGCAAATGTGCAGAACTGTATGGGAACAGGGATTCTCACAAGCAGGGGAGAAAAGCCTGGCTCTAGGGTGCTGCTCTGCTTCTCGTCTCCAGTCTGAGTTAACTCTTTGGGGCCGCTGTAACTCGTTGTTCCATGCAGAGGCAGTGAAAGCTGGGTAGCAGTGGAATCGACAGACAGGCACTCGTCAGAGTGAAAAAATAATAATAAAAGCAAGCCCTGAGGGCAGCAAGCCCTCGGGTCAGGTTTGCCTGCATTCTTGACCTGGGGAGACTATTCTTGCTGGAAGTCATCTGAGTGATTTAGTCTCTCTGCTTTGTCCAGGCTCTGTAAATTGGAGAATCCAGTCACAACAAAGTGAATTATTCCTAACAGCTTCATACTGCAGCCTGTTCCCCCACCTGAGATGGTCCTGGAACACAGACTGCAAGTGATGCCCGGAGTGTGTGAATCTCACAGCTTTTGATGAAACTTTTTCATAAAAGAGAACCAGAATCAAACTCTGGGGCTCAGCCCCCCATCCATTTTCATCTTCTCATTGGACTCCCTCATGTGAATGGGGTGGAGAGAGAGTTTCAGATACGCTTTTGGTTTTGCTATTCCTGTCATAGCTGTTCCCGTCTTGATGGGGTGGATCTTTGAACTGGGAGGCACCCACACGTCTCCTGCTCTGTGTAGGATTAGGCCACAGGACTGCAGGTTCTGTTCTGGGAACTGGAGTACCGTGAAGCCACACCTGTGTGGATGCAACCTCGGTGTCAGGGACCTGTGCCAGCCCCGACACTGTCACTGTGCGATACCCTCTCATTTCACCACGGGATTTGCATGGCACCAGGATGACGGGTTACTGCCCTCCGGCTCCCTCCCCACGCGATGTGTCATCCCCACCTTCAGCCAGAGAAGACAGAGACTGAGGGCAAAGGCTAAATCCTTCCCTATACAGGTTGTGTTTCAGTGCCTTTCTGTGGAGGCTTGCGGAAGAGAAGCCAAGCTGTAACGGGGACACCCAACTGCAAGGATAATCCCACCACCAGCATCATTTCACAGGGGCTGGTGAACAACCACCATCTGTTTAGCTGCCAGAGGACCCATTCATATTCATTTAACCAGTCTCTTATGCTAATTTCTGTCTGCATCCTTTCTTATCTTCTAGTCATATACAAAATCAGAGAGCAAGGCCCTTCCTCAGTTAGACCCAAATTCCTGTTACTCAGCTTGCGAAATGATGGGTTGAATCCTGACAGTAAGGGAAAAAAACCTCCAAACTCCCAAAGCAAGTAGAGATCAGCTTTTGGAATTGCACAGGACCATTTATCAGCCCTAATCAAATGATAATTTGTTGATCTGATAGGAGTTTAGATAGAGTTTTTAGCAATTTTCAGTAATTGAATGTGGAAGGGGAAGATGCAGAGGGTTTCCAGGCAACATGCTGCAGAAGGGGAGTTTTGGAGGAAGGCAGAGAACCCCTTGTTAGACATCTGCCAGCCTGCATGGAAGTTAGTGGTCATTTCCCTCCTCTTATGGATTTCCCCACCTCTTCTTCACTACCTGCAAAGATGATCTCCTCCAGCTGTTGAAATTGATCAAAGAAGAGACCAAATCCCTGGAGAGCAGAATATTTTCCAAAACAAGTTATTGCCTTTGATTACAACAAGTGACAGATACTAAAAAAAAAGTCCCAAGTAAAGACACTCATCTCCTCCAGAAGGACTTTGCTCCCATGTCAGAATTATGCAAGCTAGAGTACAGTGCAATGCTCAGTATATTCAAGATAGTTGTCAAGAGCAAAGTATAAACATTTCCAGCCAATGCACTTAATATAAGTTTTTTTGCCAAGTGCTGCAGCCTCTTTTCTTGGTTATGGCAAGGAAAAGACCTTTTTTTATTAAGTGGAAGAAAAAACACTCCCACAATTAAAAAAAACCCAACCAAACTTTTGAATGTAAAGTTTTTTCTAGTGTTTTGCTTTGCTACACATTAGCTCCAGTAGCAGTGTAACCGAAGTCTACTCAAGTCCTCCCATCATATATTCCTTTTCACAAATGTTATCTGTGAGAGAACAGCCCCACTCACAGATGGACCTGAGCTGAACAGCAAATGGATTTGGTGAGTGAACCCACCACTCTGATCTGAAGGGGATGCAGAAGAAATGGAGTGGAGCTACTGTTGTGCATGAAACACAGGGACATTCCTGGGAGAACAGAGTCTGTGGGAATTTGGACACTGGACTTTGCTGGGGCTAAAGGTTCACCCCAGCCTTCAAGAGGGGTTAGGTGGCTCTGGCAGGACATAGCTGAACTCAGAGAAGAGATACGCTGCAGTGGCAATTAAGCTGTAACCAGTATTTGCCTTTGCTTGAATCACTTTGCTCCACCCTGAACATGCAGTACAGCAGGGCTGGAAGCTCTTCCAGCCAAGAACTTGGGACTCCAGGGAAGGGGTGTGTTTGTTCCTCTTCTGAACTAACAACTTCATTCCAAAAGCAACCACAGTTGTCTTGAGCTACTGTCGCCAGTTCAATATGCCTTTAGCAAAACCCAGCAGCTTTCTGTGAATGAAAAAGGCCTGAAGAGGATGCTTCTGTTTTAATTAACTAATATACCCTATAGATTCCTGCTGTTTCCTTGAAATCTCAATTGGCTTCTTTAATTGCTGTGCTCGGTGACACAGTTTAACTCACCCTCCCTGGCCTGCACTTGCCTTTTCCCAGGGCACTCTCACTAAGACACCCACGAGAGCCCTCTCTCGTAGCTGAAGTGCAGGAGGAGCTGTTTTCCATTAGGGAACCTGCTGATGACTCCAAGATGACTGTGGAAAACCCTCCCTGAGTATGTCCCTTCATGCCACATGATAGAAGTGTTGGCGGGAGGTCTCTCATCCAACATCCCTCTGAAAGCAGGACTGTTGCCAACACTAGATCAGATCAGCCATGGTTTTGCCTCAGTAAGTCTTGAAAACCTCCTGGGGTGGAGATCCCACCACCTCTCTGGGTGTCTGTTCCACCCACATTCTTCTAATTCTATTTCTAGGAACTTACCCATCTCCAAAGTAACTCTATTCTACCAGCAGAACAATAACTTCGAGACATGTTGCAACATACCCCACACCTTGTCCTTCAAGGATCCAATGACCCAGAAACACACAAGAATTGAATATTAAGTAATTAAGTAAACTAGAAAAATTAAGTCTTCTTTAGATTAGATTAGTTTAGATTAATAAAATCCCCCGTGGGCTGTACCTCAGTCTTACAGTCTGGAGCCACCATCAACGTTAGCAGTGAAGTTCTCCAGGTCCCTGGAGTTGTGCTTCTGGGATAGCCAGGAGCAGCTTGCTGCCTCTCTCAAGCTCATGTCTAATTCACATACATGAAAATCAGATATTATTCTGCCTCTCCTGGCTTGAGGCTTCATTTGGTAAGGTGTTCTCAGACCATTCCCATCAGATCTCCCAGAAGTGGCAGCAGGATTTATGTTCTGAGTGCATATGTAACATCCTACCCATTCACCTATACATGTATGTTTGCAGCCTCTTTCCTTCCCTCTGGCTCAAGTTATTCTGTACAAAGCAGAATGGCTTTGACAGAGCACAGTAGTCAGCTAACGGTGCCAGGCACCTCTGGGAATGTGTATTTGCAGGTTTGGGTGCTGTAGTAAACCCAATCCCTGCCTTCTGCCCCCTCCAGCAGCCAGAGCCAGGACCTCTGATTGAAAGGAGAGCTCTGGATGCCCACCCCTGAGAGAAAATTCTGGATGTGACAGGGAGACAGATGCCAATATAGGACTGAATGCTGTGGATGATTCCCATGAGAGCATGATTTAAATCGTTGCTTTATTTCTTAGTAGCCAGCATGGGTGGCATTCATAGAAAAGTCATGAAGATTACAGGGAAAATATCAGTGCCCTGGTATTTTCACCACCAATTAGAAGCTTCAGTGTTTATTTGATTGTCATCATGTCCATGTAGAGGAAAAGAAAAATCTCACAAATGTAGGGTCCAATAGGTACAAATTAGAGGAAGACGAAATTCCAGCCTGAAAACAGAGTGGATTTTTTTGTCATGATGAAGCTAAAATAATGGGCAGTTTGAGTAACTCACAAGGAGTTGCAAAGGTCTAATACATTGCTTGGACACTGTAGAGGAAAGATTGAATATTTTTTCCAAGAGTTGTTTTAATCAATTTAGGAATTAATCCAGACATGTCCTATGGTCTATTATACATATGAAATCAGATTAAATGGTAACAGTGGTTTCTTCTGCTCCTACAATCAATGGAAAAAATATAATTGTGGCTCTAGTCAAACAGTGAAGAAATATACTGCTGAACTAGCAGGGAGGCTAAAGGACAGATGAAAATATTATGAATTCTAGAACTTATATAATAGATTGCATTCACTTCAGCAAGAATTCCACCATTGTTGTTTTTTTTCTACATTTAATTTAAAGAGGCAATATCCTTTTAAGCTTTCATTCTGCGGCAGGGTAGATTAAATTTAAAATAGAAAAGTGCTGCAGAATAGATCTAGGGATGTTCAAGGCTGGAGGACAACTTAATGAAGCAGAAACTGAAATACCATACGTCTCCAATAGCTTTAATTTATACAAATATTATCATTGTGTCTTTCAAAATATGATGCAGAGGAGCTCAGAGTACAGTGTAATTCCTTTGCTTTTCAAGATAATTTTATCCATTTTAGTACCTGGGTTTGAAACCGGCCCAATTCAAACCAAAAGGGCTATAAAGGATTTTTACTTTAATTGCTGAAACAGGCTTGCACGTATAAAATCATTTTAATGGCTGGAAATGGCTGTGTGGTGGATAAACAGGGATAAGTGCCAGACCTCCTAGAGTCCAGTCCTGCCACAGGTATTCAGACTGGTCGATGCTGTGGGACACAAAGCTCAGGGTTGGGGGCAGAGCTGGCCTCCAGGGTCATCCTGTGGTGGAAACTGGGAGCCCTCCTAACACAGACACCTTGCACATCCAGCACATCCCGCTTTAAACAACTTGTTGTTTTAGGACTGTATGAGGTGCACCTTTGCTATTTTATACCCTTTTCCACCCCAAGCTCAGAAGCAGGTAAATGGGACTGTGGTTCCAAACCTCTTGATACAGTAAAGCCAAGAACATCAGCAGCAGCAGGAGGGAGCTGGGGTTGAACATACACTTGAGACAGGATTTATTCCCTGCTGGTGAAGGATTCCATGCTGACACAGACTCAGAGGAAGACAGTTTAATAACTGTGGCATAGGGACACTCACAGACAGTCCCTCTGAGGTGTCGCTTCTTGGGATGAAGGAGAGTGTCACCAAGGTGGATGCCTTGCTCTGTGCTTTGGTCCCTGTAGCTCCCCCTTTTGCATGCAGCCCTTCTGACTAAATGCAGAGGTGGTCAACACTTTTGTTCAGAGGTAATATCTTTTTGGTGTACTTGACCTCCCAGACATTTTGGAACATTGTTGTACCACTTCATACACTCAGACCCATTCCTGCTTCTAACCTGCTGTGTGCCCTTGGTTAAAGCAGTCTCATGTGACTTAATTTTCCTTTTTGTGGGGTGAAATAATATCTTATACTAATCTCTGAAAAGGACTTTGAAACTTAAAGAGCAGGTATCTAATAGGCTAGCACATTTTTTATTCACAGAGGTTTGAATCTGCTCAAAACATGTAAAACTGGCCTTTTTTTCACTCAGTATGGTAGAAGTGGGGAGAAAGAAAGAGAAATAAAAAAACATGTTGCTGGAAGACATCTTCATTTCAAATAAAAGTAGAGTTCATTAGTGACGAAGGTTCATCTTTTCTTTATTCTTCATAACATGCATTTTCATGGTTGGTTACAAGTCTGGCATTGCTTCTTCCTTCATATGCTGCCAACAGTTTTCTATGATCTTAATTTTCCCCCCTCTATGGAAACCTCAGGAAAAAAATTCCATATATTTGCCTACAAGCATTTGATTGACACACAGATTAATGTTACACAATTAAGGAGTGTTATCAGGTGAGTGCTTCAAAAATCACAATATTTCACAGGCAGGCAGGCTTCCTGACACCACAGTAAGTAGAAATACTTTATAAAAATTATTTAGAATCACCATCTATCATCGTGAGAAACCTTGTGTTGTGCTAAAATAATTGACAGGTTGATAGCTGTGAAATGTTCCCAATCCAATAAAATACATAGCATTTCCAATAACAACACTGATACGCAAGGATTTACAGTGGTTTCCAATTTATTATGAAAAATGACAGAGTTCTAATTTGTGAGCAACTTGAGTGTATTTCAACTTCATGGTCAATGTCCTTCAAGCCATCTCTAATCCAGTCACTTCTTTCATGAATAAACGAGCCATGAATATGCATATTAGATATAGCACAGCATGGGCTGCTCTGCCACCTTACATCCAGAAGGTCACAGGCATAAATCTTGTAAGATGCTAAATATTCTCTCTACTTCAGGTAGGTATCATGCAGCTCCCTGGTTTCCTACACCATTAAAGAGAAGTGTAATTGGATACAAACCCTCACATACTCACTCCCCCATGGCTCAGATGGATGAAAGAGAAGCTGGAATTAAAAGGATGGAGCTCAAAATAAACTGTCCAGGTACTTGCAGGCAGTTCATCAGTCATTTAATGTGACCCTGATGGCTCTGCCTCTTGCAGGAGTGCTGCACAGTCCCATGGCAGGCATTGGCACTTCAGCTGCACTTGCCTCCCTGATCCATTTAAACTGCACTGGAAATGGATCATCTCCTCCATAGCCCACGTAGGAAATACTTTTGGGGATCACCAAGCAAAAACCCAGATTGCTCCATCATTCTGGCCCTTTGGTGCTGGTGGAGGAGGCAGTCAAACTCCAAACAGTCCCTCTCCCCTGCCCTCTCTTCTTCCCACTTCCATGTTTCCTGCTCTTCCCTTCAATCCTGAGAACCTTGCAGCTAGAATGGGCTTGTCCTCTACTCAGGAGAATCAAAAGAATTGGAAGATGCAACACTTCTTTTGTTCATGCATTTTCCTGGCAGCCCTGGAGTTATTTGGGCTAATTTTGACCTTGTTTAACAGAGATTTAAGCCACAGAGAATATCTGGCATTGATGAGGGTAAAGGAATAAAGCTTCTGCTAACATTAAAAAAACAAAACCAAACCAACAACAAACAAAAAGTAATAAATGTTCCTGACTCAGACCTGTTCTCTCAGTTACAAGAACATCAAAAGTACCAGGTAAAAATTTTGGACTTCTAATGCAGGTTTTGTTTAAAGACATACTTTTGGATTGTTTTGTTTATTTGTTTATGGTTTTTTTCCTTTTTAGAGAAACATTTGTTTTAAGCAGCCATCGAAACATTTCTAACAAGGTTCAAGTATGAGGGATTTCCTTTCCCCACACTGTTCCCAGAATTAACAAGAGAGAGCAGGTACATAATATCCTAAAGTAACAATTAACTTTCAGCTGCTTGCTTGT
>VYZS01013160.1:5346-16466 GCA_013400695.1 Neodrepanis coruscans | reverse complement strand
CTGCAATTCACTGTGGGACCATTTAGAGCAACTCCACCTCCTTATCTGAAATTAGATAAAGGCTAGAACTGAAAAACCAGGGCCAGAATCTCTGGGGATCCTGGATCCAGATGTGTGTTCTATGGCATAATGAGAAAGCATCAGGCAGATGCACATTTTTGTTTCATCACTGCTATCTCCAGAACACACAGTCAGTCATACTCAACAACTTCTCAACACCATGTAGCAAGACCTTGAGTAAGAGTCATTAATATGCCACAGGAAGAGACCAGGAAAAAGTGATATCTCTGAACGATATCTCCTGAATAGCCACCAATTTTTAGGTTATATGACCAAACCAGGGCCTCCTAGGAAGTTTACAGCTGCTCATGCTGCTGAAGAAGGCAAAGGACTGTATGTGGCACCTTCCTGAACCTCAAAGAAAATCTTGTTTTAGCTCCAAAAAAAAGGAGCAGGTTAGCTTACATATAAAAAACTTTGTTTGTCTGACGTGAGACACACAAATAGGGTGAAGCTGAGGGCTTTTTTTTCTAATTTTTTTTGTTGGATAGGAAGTGCTCTTTAGAATTTTTGGAAAGGGACTCTCAAGAGAATCTGGAATTGTAACATGCTGAGCAACTGAGTGCAAATACATGTTTCTCCTTGCAGCCTTTCTCCAAGGACAGCCTGACTGTTTTTTCATGAAGCTGATTTCTGTTCTGCTCCCTCTGCTCTGGGAACTTCAGTGTTGCTCATCTTCCCATACAGTTGGTTCTGTCAATGTTCTCAGGAGCTCCCTTGAACATGGCTCCTCATTATCTCCTGACAAACTAGTGATTTACTTGCAGTGGTGTTCCCATTTCAACATCACACTGAAATTCCCCTTAGCAGTGTCTCCAAAGAGCTGTAAAATTAAAATACAAATGTTTGAAGGGTGGCTGTGCATCTGAAGGTGCAGTGCTGGGCTGGGTTTGGCAGACTTGCAGGTAGCAAACTTGGGTGGGTGCGGATTTCTGCCTGAATAATTAATCTATCCCTAGAAGCGTTATTTGAGGCTTGGGTGTCAGAGCAGATTTTGTTGAATTTTAATATTTCCTGTAACTTACATATCTTGTCCTTGCCCAGTTATGGTTTTCTCTGTTCTCTGGAATGATACCACCTTCCACTCGCTGGCAAGTTGTGGGTCTGTGAACATGTTAAGTCTCTCATCCCATTCCAGAGTATTTTCAGCCTTCCAGCAAAATGTTTGTAATCTTGTCACCCCATGTGGTTTCATCTTCCAACACCCAGCAAGGGTGAATAAACTTGCCTCGTAACAGCTCCTCATTAAGGGAAAATGGCATATGACACACCCAGTGGAACAAAGCAATGAGTAACACACACGTTATAGGCACATTTAAAGTGGTCTCAGACTCCAGTGATCCTGGGTCCTGCTAAACCATTGCCACCCCAACAACCCATCCTGTATCTACAGGTTATCAAAGGAAGGTAGGAATGGTGAGGGAAGGGGAGGCCTGGATAAAAGAGGCAGCCCCAGAGGCCGCCCTACAGTTGTGACATTGTTCGATGAGTTAAGAAAGAAAATAAAGCAAAAGGTGTAGGAAGCATATTTCTTTCTTGTGGTATTCAAGTGACACCATGGTGTTTGGAAAAGTATGTGCAGGCTACATGTAACTTCATATGCAATTATGAAGGACATGGCCATTTACCACAACTGTGAATGCAGTTGAATGCAGTTGCAATTAGTAGGGTGAAAGTAAGGGTATGAAGTTTCAAGTATGAAAATGTCATTTATACCACTGTTCAGGAAAAGAAAAAAGGACATTAAGCTGCAGTGGTTCCTGTTTCTTGGCAGGAATGGTAGAATTTTGTCACAGAACAGATTTGTGGATCCCCTTAAGGCATTATTGTTCATGCACAAACAGCCAAGAGGTGATCCTGGATTCTTTGGCAAAGTGACCTCTTTCTGTAGACTCTGCTCTGTAAAAATAAACTATGGAGTAGTTTTTTCTCTTTGGATTTTTCTCACTCAGGAAACACCTATGCCCAAATCCTCATCTGGTGTAAATCTGCAAAAATCCTCTGGCTTCAGTAATGTAATGCCAAGTTCCTCCATCAGAGAATGCGACCTGTTATTTTGGCCGAGCCTGTAAATCACCAATTCTATGTTTTTGGTCCAATTGTTAGGTAGCTAATCCTCCAATTTGCACATGTGGAGAGTCTGAGCGCTCCCATGTGAGTTTTTGCCTGAGCAAAACTGTAGCCAACACAAAGTGAGTGGGCAAGCATCTAGGTGTGTAATCCAGAGCATGCGAATGTGGAGGCTGAGTTTAGCTTTTCCCCAAACGCAGCCCTTTAAATGCTTGCAATCTCCTCACACACAAAACCCACACACAGAGTCCCTCAAAACCCACACTCACAAAAACAGCTGTAAGAGAAGAAAAGACAATGAGGCACATTGTGGAGGCACAGTCAGTCGCAGCTCCCCCTCCTCTCCCCACCCTGAGACAGCACATGCTGGGAGTCAGTCAGCTCTTAGGGATGCACAGGGAAAACATACACCCACACGAACTACTCAAGTAATCCCACTCCCTCAAGTCCTGTAGGATTTTGGTGTTTTCAGCGTGGAACTTTCTTTCCACTGGCTTCTTCACTCCAAAACAGTATTTTAAACTGAAGTTCTAAGGGAAAAAGGAAATTTATTTTTCTGGATACTTTTTTTAAACTCATTCCATTCTCACAGGGAGAGAAAAGTAATTTTTACAGCCAGAGACTGACACTAAGCCTAAGAACTGTCAAAAGTGGAGCCTAAATGGAAGATGATGTGCAGACACCTGCCAGCGAGGTCCATGGAGGCTCTGCTGTACCCAGCCATGAACAGGACAAAGAGGGTTCCTAGCCAGGGGCTTAAAAACTTAAACCAGTAAGTTCTTCATTAAGAGAAAATAGTGCAGGGTTTTTACTTTAATTGTTTGACTCATTCCTGAGAATAACTGTCCAAACTAATTAGAATAATCGGAATTCTCAGCTGGCTTCCTAGAGCCCAGTGTGTCCAGCAAAGACATCCCTGGCTGACTCCACCTGCAAGTTCTTCCCCTGAACCCAGTGAGCAAACCAGTGTGGAGAGGTTTACCTGCCTCACCACTTGAGCAGTCACAGTATTTTATTTAATGACACGATGACATAAAGAATCAAGGCAATGGCACCATAGCATGCTGCCTCCTGAAGCTGCCTGTGCCAGTTCCCCTGAACCCTGCTAGTGGAAGGACGCAGTGAAAGTCATTCCTTATTCCCTGCATTAAACACAGATAAATGGAGGTATCTGGAAAACACAGACCTACACACCAGAGCTCTGCACCTAAGTACATTGCACAGGCATTTAATTAATTTTGTAATTCTTGAGGATTTATGAGCCTCCATCTTCACTAATTTGCCTCAATACAACATCAGACAGTGTTTGAGCACGTCCAGGAAGTATTAACACGGGGCTAAGTGCTTCTAAAAATACTATGCCTGTCAGAGAGGGTTAAATTTAAAGTAAATTTGGAGTTGACTTTTTGTTGTTGTTGTTGTTGTTGTTTTGTTTTTGCCAGAAGCAGTACCGTTGAAGAGTCCAGTAACCTGTCTGCACCTTCAGAAAATTACAGGTGTTTAAGCGGGCTTTGCTAAAGGCAGACTGTGAGATAATAGGTGTTTTCTACCCCTCCTGGTTCTTCTGCTGCTGTGACTCTTCCTTACATGGGGTCTGCTGGCAGATGTTCTGTTTTGCAGGGGTGGGTCTCCCCAGCCTGTCAGGCAGGTTCAGGTGCTAAGCCAAGGTTGGTGATTATATACTGATTTGCTGGGGGTCACTGTGCAGCTGCAGCTCAGGGCCATCCTCTCCATACACTCACCATCACCACAAATCCCATTTTGCCTGTTCTAAACTGTAGTGGGTTCTTATCTCTCTTGATTTGGTGGCTTCTGATTTACCATGATTTAACACCCAGCTAGTCTTCTGTTTCTGGGCAAACCCACTGCAAATGCAACCTATGAAACAGAATTTGTAGTCTAGTCTGCCAAAATAAAAGGGTGAAAAGATCATGTCTTCCTTCTTAGATAGGATACTCTCTAGTCTTTTACTCTCCTTTCTTTCTGCCAGCCAGAAAATATCTTTTGCCAGTGTAGTCCCTCCCTTTCAAAAGATCTAGAGGCACAAAACATGAGTTAGGAGAAATTTTTCCTGTTTGACTCTTCCTCTCCACTTTCTCCCCTCCCCTCCTACATTTTTAAATGTATTCTTAAATATTGAATTTCATCTTTAAAACTGTGTCCTAATGTCAAGCTAAAGCAAGGAACCTGTCAGATCAGCAAAGACCCCCAGTCTTTGTCTCAATGAGCCCTGCTCAACCATAACACCTCCTTGTCCTACACTGCCCTGGTGAGAAGAAGACTGAGAGGAGGGAAGACTGGGAAAAGTTAAGGGAAAGTAAGGGAAAGAAAAATGGCTGTAGGTAGTCTTGAGGGAAGGAAAACTCCCTTCTAAGACACCTCAAACAGCTGCTTAGCAAAAGTATTAATAACCTGCAAAAGGAATAGAAGGGATGGGCAAAGCAAAACAAGAGGACTCGCCTGAATTCCCAGTCGGGTTTTGCACACACCAGTGACGATGATTCACTGTCTGGTTTTCACTTTGTTTCCTTCCTTCAGCTCTTGGCAGTTTCCTAACTCTGGTAAAGCTCTGCTTGTCCTTTCACTTTACCTGACCTTTTTTTTCCCTCTCTGGTTACTTTATTAGCAATGACCCAAACCCCAGAAAATTTGACCCACATTTTCTCTCTGTATATTTAATTTAATTTCATTGACTTATGATAGAAATTATCTGATTGCTTTAAAAGCATAAATGAGAAAAGAATTATGACAGTTTTGTTGGATCTTGCCTCACCATTAATAGGGTATTAACACTGGAAAATTGATCAAAAATATCCTCTTGGAAAGAGATATATAACAAAATGAAGCCAACATCCTTTATTCCTTTCCTGTTATTGCAGATATCTTTTGCAATTAAAACTGTCATCAAATATATCTACTAAACTATGGCAGGTGTTACCTGAGCAAACCATTCCTGCTGAAACCCCATTATCCCTCTTGTCCCCCGGGAATGTGGCACCAGTGTGATGTGCACAGTTGCCGTGACACTGGCACCAGGGCTTTGACTGGGTCAGGATTTGGTCCTTTTAACTGGTGATGACAAAACAGGTGGGTCTGATAACCCTGACAGGGAAAAGAAGAGGCAGGATAAGACCTGCACACATTTCTTAGGGCATTTTTTTCCCTTTATGACTATAAACTGAGCCGCAAGGCAGAAGGGGATAGGGCAGGGCGGCTGCTGCATCTGCTGCTGCCAGCAAGGGATGATGGAGCAGATTGTCTCTGGAGAAATCACTTCTGGACTGTCAAAGACCTGCAGCAAACTTCCTGATAAGTGACACTTTTCCTGCAATGACTTAGTTTTAGTAAAAAACAAAACATTACCTTGTGTTTTGCTACAAAGTGAGAGGGGAGCTGCTCTTCTTGTCTCACTCACTGGGAATTTCTTTTATTTTTAAATTTAGATCAGCAGCATATTCTTTATAAAAATCTACGTACTTTTCACTGGAGTTCACTAATTTGATCCCCAAACTTTCAAGCTGAAT
This sequence comes from Neodrepanis coruscans, assembly GCA_013400695.1. NCBI lineage: Eukaryota > Metazoa > Chordata > Aves > Passeriformes > Philepittidae > Neodrepanis > Neodrepanis coruscans. The sequence continues at coordinate 10,812 of VYZS01013160.1, read as the reverse complement.
ATTTTAACCATCTCTTTACAAATGCAGTGCTTGATGTTCCAACCTGCAATAGGAGGGTTATCATGGACATCTGAACATTGCCACAGCTTCTACCACAAAACTGCCTGTGGCAGGTCCCGTGAGCGCCGTTTGCTCTGCTCAGGTCCAGGTAATCTCTTTGGACTGTTCCTCCCGCACATTTCAGAGCTGATGCCTCAGGAAGGCACCCACTGTGAGGTGTTTGCTCTTGTCACCCCTTGACACCCAGAAAACAGCCCTGATTCACAGATGACCAATGCTCAGACTCAAAGGGATGGTTTTAATAAGACTTGCTGTTTAAAGGGGGAATCAAACTGCATTTTCTTCTCGACTCAGCCTCTGTTTCCTTCAGCTCTCAGCACGCAATGGCTTGGGATAGTTATTACACTTCAGTAATTTCATTCAGGGGCCTCTTACTTTTATTTTGTGCATGACCTAATGAAAGTGTCTCCCAATTTTAAAGTAGGAAAATTAATTTGTTTCCTCTCTATAGCAAAGTATCATCAAGTTGAGCTCTAGGTGATGTTCACCTTGGCAGTGGCCTAGGCCTGCAATCCTGCAGGGCTTCTTTGGGAGTAAGCCCTGGTGAATAATTTATTTTTCAGTTTGGCTGCTGGGAGTCAGGGGGAAATTCAGTTTAATTCAAACTCAATCTGCCTCCTTCCCTGCACATATGTATATGTTTTTGCTGTCCTTAACCAGGCTGCACAATGAGTAGCTTTGCTGCTATAAGCCATATTGCATGTGATTTTTCTTATAAGTCTTTATATTTCTGTCCTCAGTCCTGAGCTTGAAGGCATCAACTACTCAGAGCGCAGGGGATAGAACAGAGGAAAACTTCTCTCTGCATCCTGCTAAGATTCCACATAAATGTAAGATCAGAGGGACAAAAATGTTGCTTGGATTACAGTTTTTCCCTGCTTGCTGCTGCAGCCAGACCTGAGGCCATGGTGGGTGTCTGGGGCAGTTGCTGGGAGGTGGAAGGTCTGTGTGCGGCAGAGGGAAGTGCCAACGTGAAGGGGACAGAAAAGTTCTTCGAGTTCTGTGCAAAGAGGAATCAGGAGTTTCAGAGCCCAACAAAATGTTTCACTTCCCCTGCAGATGGGAACTGTGAGGCCATTACTGGCGGTGATCTGTTTTGTCATTGGGAACTTAACATGGTATTTGAAAGGTGGGGAAGGATCTGTCCGGCTCTGTACATGTTCTATTTCATGCTAGAGCTCTAATATTCATCGAGTAAACATATTGCAAAAGGAAGTTTGTTGCCATCACTAGCATGGCCTGAAGAGTTTCCTGGAGCATTCCATGGGCATCAACTTGCTGCTGCACTTTAAGGAGTCACTGCTGGAATTTTCAGCCTAGCATCCTCCATGGCCAGTTTATTCCTCTGCAGTGATCTGTAGTGGTTACTTTTCAGGTAACATATGCTACACTCTCCCATTAATGGATTCCTGTGTCTCCTTGCAGCCCAAGTTTTACCAGTCAAGGCAGGAACCAAGCCCTCTAGGTCTGTCCATGTGGAGGAGGATCCCTGGTCTCCCCAGGCTCGGTGCTGTGCCCCTCCCCACAGCAGGAATGCAGGCTGTACTGCAGGGTCTCACCCATGCTCTGTTCCATCGCATTTATCCTTCCTCATCAACAGGTAGTGGCTCAGGATTGATCTTTTGGAAGAATAATTATTATTTGCTGGAGAGGAATTCCTGACAGGGGGAGTGCACCCTAGTGTCTTTTGCTCTTCAGTGGGCCATGTCTTAGAGTAATCCAAAGTAAGAGGATGGAAAATCATGTGCAACTTGCTACATGGTGCTCCTCTGCTTCCACAGTGTGCCCCAGATATCAGCAGTGACTATGAAAGTTTGGCACTGCTAAACCCTCCTGTCTTACAGTGCAGCAGAAAGTTTCTGGGGCCTGCCCAGTTCAGCCTCTCCAGAAGCCAATGGAATTTTACAAGAGGATAAAAAATGTAGGTTTAGTAATGTATTTTGGAGGTAGAAAATACCCAAAATAAGGTATTCAGTTTTCCCTTTATGGCAAATTTTCATTCAAAGACACTTTCAGACTAAACTCTTCTGTTTCAGGCACTGGACCAGAAAACAAAGTTAAACTGAACTAGAGCTTCCCCAGCTGGGTTAGCCGAGCATTGAACTTCTCTCTGGTGAAATAGGGCTACATGTGTCACTAAACCAGTGGGACACTATTTTGAAATGCAATCTACCAAGGCAGGCTTGCTAAGGAATAGTTTTCAAAACCAAGGTGACTGATTTCTCGATACTTTGTGAAGTTATTTACAGCTAAAGTGCCTGATCTGGGTTACCCAGGGTCACTGAGTGTCTGAATACCAGACAGGTGAGGTACATATGTGTATTATCTCTAATTTTTTTCACCATGCCTTTCGTACAAGGTATGTTTTCACTACAAAACTTAGCCTCTCCTTGCATCATGTTAGGGGAATTCACCATTCCGTGAGTCTAAGCCCAGGTGAGCAGCAGAAGAGACCGTGCAGGGAGGGTGTGGGTTTGTATCCCCAGACGCTCTTGAGAAGGTCAGACAAACAAGGAGCACTGTAAGTCGACCTGATCCTGTCTTTGGGAGTTGGTGAATTACATTACCCTAACCCAGGTCCTTTCCAGATCATTTTCCACAGCTCTGCCTGGAATTATAGCAGGAAGGGAAATTTGGCTCTTTGAATATTTAGTTACTCTATGAGTTCTGAATTTAACACATGCCATCATGTACTTGGCAAAGAACTTGAGCACTGAGGATGGTGCCATGAAGTGGGATTTTCTCTGGAATACAGAAATGCCAATTCGCAGCTCCAGTGAAGTTCTGCTGAGGACACATCAGCATCACCAAAGCTCAGAAGCAGCCTGCAAGGGGGCAGGGCAATACCCACTCCTGCCAACAACAGCCCGAAGGAGCCCTGCTGTAACTACGGTGTTACAGTCCCAGAAAGAAGCATTTTTTTCCCTTTCTCCTAAATACATTAAGATTTGTTCCCCTCCTCTTAGCAACTGAAACGTATCTATCAGCGTTCACCCTCGGGCTAACATTAAGCTCATTGACTCATCAGGAGTGATCAGGAGGGACTGTTGTGCTCACCTTGCCTGCCCCCTTGCCGAGCCTTGAGAACCTCACCCAGGTATGTCTGCATTAAGTCATTAACTCCTGTTTGATCAAGTGCAAAGCCCTCTCCTGACCTGGAGAGAGGCAAGGTAAGAGAGCAGGGTGCAGCTGACTGCGTGGCTGGTCCCACGCTGTACGGCCAGGGGTGTACGGGCTGCACAAGGTCTTCAAGGGCACTCGTACAACATTGCTTCTCCCAGTGAATTGGACCAGACTGCCCCACAGCTGACAGAGTGACAAAGTGACTATGCCACGACCCACCCTGGCTCCTGTAGACAAAGCTGCCTTCATTTTCATCCTCGATAATACTGCTTAGCTTTTATCCAAAACTTTTTATTGGCAGAACTGAAAGTGATTTAATGAGAGGGTCAGTATTTCCTCCCTGCCCCCTGGGAAAACTGGGACACAAAATAATTTGTCTTAAGTTGTATTATTATGGGTTCATATTCCTAAAAATAAGGACCACAAATAATGCTTTTCTCTTGATTGCACACACACTGGCCATAATGGCACATGGAAAAATATCTTCCTAAAAAAATATGATTTCTTGTCATCAATAACACTCTAAAAGTGTCTCTTCGGAAGAAAACGCTCCATAAATCTGAGCCGCTTATTCCTGCATCTGTATTTTCTTTTTCTTTGAAAAGTTTTGTGGTAGTGGAGAAATCTAGTGTACAAACTGGAATCTAGCATACAAACTGGTCTCCAGCTAACCCTCAATAAACATGGGTAAATCAATAGGAAGTATACAATCAAAAAAGGAGAAAAAAAGCAATAATAACCCGCACCACAGGCATGAGAGAGGCAACTACAGACCCTATGTAGCTGTAGTGCTGGGTGGTGGATTACTCACAAGCTGCTAAACAGAGCAGCCCCCACTTCCCTTCAGTGTACTAATTAATCAGGCGTAAAAAGCTCATCAAGGAGCAGTCCAGCAATGAGAACTGGAGTGAAACAAGGTTATCCTGAAGGTTAAAGACATGAGATCTTCTTTTATTATTTAAAAAGCAAAAGAAAATCCCTCTTGCCATCCTCCCTTGACATACCACTCAAGGGTTGATATCAGCCAACCCCCCCTTGCAGGGGAGGTGAGATTGACAGCTGTCACTGAGGCCTTAAATCTTCTTGGGAGGTGAAAGTGAACCACAAGGGCTAATACTGAGGATGGCTCATCTCCTTTGCCTTTCATTTCCCTATACTTTGTTTTTCAGCCCGGAGCTGTCATGGCATTTACATCGGTGGCCCTCCTGGCTTTTGCCTTTATATTTACCTCGCAGAAGCTCAGGCCTCCAGGCAGACACCCAAATAAGTCACTGCACCCAAGAGTGCTTCATCATCCTGTGAGCATGGTGGGAATAGTCAGTTGCAGAGGTTTTATCCACTCCTATGATTGTTGACACACACTCAAAAAACTCAGTCATCATCAGAGGTGCTAAACACTGGAAAACAGGGTCTTGACTTCAGTTTTGGGAAATACTGATGACTGCATGGAAAAAAAATAAATTTTAACAGAGGCAGAGTGTTTTCTGGGTCTCTGAAGGATAAACAGACTACTATTGATCTTGTTCCTTAGGAAATGGCTGTTGTCAAGCAAGACCATCTTGGTTCCATAGGCTTTAGGGGTGATGTGTCTGGGACCCATTTATCCACAGAGCTGGAAGCAGCAGATCCATTACAGGTACTGCTTGGTGGGGATGTAAATTTAAGTGATTGTTCTAGTGCCTGTACTTCCACATCCATCCATCTCTCTATTTGCATCTATCTTCGCTATGAGTTTTTAAATGACCTAAACATACAGAAGAGTGGCATTAAAGACTTGGACAGGAGAAGAACTTAGTCCAGCATCCACTCTGATAAAAGCTGTGAAATAAAGATAATAAAGACAAAAGTTTTTATCAAAGTGAGGCTTGTAAAAGACTTGAAAGTCAGCGTCAAAAGTGGGCAGACCATGAATTACTGCAGATTTGCAAGTAAAAGGCAATAATTTTAAGTGTTGAAATGATGATTATTGCTACTATGCTGCTTGCATTAGTGGAGTTACAAGAGAAGTCTGAAATGGGTTGACATCTGTTGGTGTCATATTCCTTTGGCTGCAGAGAAAGCCTCGAGAAAGTGAGATTTTATTTTAGCCATATGAAGCTAGGTAGGGTGAATACACACCAGAGGGGCTGTAGTCTTCACTTGAGGCAAATGTGTTCAGAGCTTTGATTTTTAGCTTAATCCTGAAGGTGAAAAGACAGCTTTTATGCCTGAGTGAAAATGTACTGCTTGGTATGAAATCATGCTCTTCTGAATGAGTTCATTAAAGGACCTCAAGAGGTGCAA
>VYZS01013159.1:2578-13268 GCA_013400695.1 Neodrepanis coruscans | reverse complement strand
GGACGGGGACGGGGACGGAGACGGAGCTGGGACGGGACGGGACCGGGACGGGACTGGAACAGCCCGGGGACGGATGGCGGCGGCGGCACCGGTGGGAACCACGGCGGCGGCGGCCTACGCCAGCCTGAAGCTGTGAGTGACCTGCCCGGGGCGGGGGGGACGCGGCTCTGGCACCTGCCAGGCGGGAGGGACGGGGAGGAAAGGGAAGGGACGGGACGGGAAGGGGAGAGCAGGGCCGCTGGTGCAGCGACGGCCGCCCGTCCCGGCTGTCCCCTGCCCTCCCCGCCCGTCTGGGGGCTCGGCCCGAGGAGGCGGCGGCGGCGGAGGGAGGGAGGGCGGAGGACTTCGGCTGATCCCGGGACCGATCCCCTGTCGCCGTCCGTCCGTCCCACAGCGCTGAGGGCTGGCGGCTCCCGCGCCCGTGTCGCTTCCGTCCCGCAGGACGGGAGGGCGATGTGGCGGTGCCTCCTGCCCTGGGCCAGGGAGCCTGGGTTGCCTCTGCTCCTGGAGCTTCCCTGTCCGGAGACATCCCGAATCCTCCCTGTCACCGGCTGGAGGTGACCCCGCCTGGGCGGAGGGGTGGACTGGATGAGCTCCAGAGGTGCCTCCCAACCCGCGGTGATTCCGGGATTCCCCCTTTTCTCATTCTCGCTGGCGGGAGGCGGCTCCACTCCCCGGGGCTCCCCGAGGCTCCCGGGTCACGGCTGCGCTTGTTCTTTGTTTTGTTTTGGGGGTTTTTTTGTGGTATGGTTGCTTTGATACCAGTGAATGAGTTCGGTGACTCCGAACTTTGGGGCTCTGCTGTGCAGCGCCTGCCGTGACCTTTTCCAAATAAATTGTCGTAACCTCCCGGTGTCATTTTTTTGTCGACACAAGTGTTTTCCTAGGGGAGGACGTAACCCTTGGAATGTGTGTGTGCCAGATGTTTGCTTGCTGCCTTTAATACGGCAGGAGGAGTTGCGTAACCAAAAGCAGCACAAAGTTAGCGCTGGAAGAGGCGTCTCCAGCATGAACCCTCGCGTGGGCCAGTGCAAATTCCCAAGGAAGTTGCTCTGAGCGTGAGACTCTTCATGACAGTCTGAAGCTAAAAGTGAAGTGTCTTCGTGTGTCCTAAAGGTGTTCCCAGGCTTCTGACCTCTAATTAGTAGCTTGAAACTCCGTAATTGAATTCCTGATGCCGTTTTCAGGCAGCAGTGAGTATCTGGAAGTGATGCTTAAGCCTGATTTAACTATGCTTTATGCTCTGTTAAATTTCATTTGGAAGTCATCTTTTGCATTCAGAGCAAACATACTTGGATCTTTTGGAGGCCTGTATAAATAGTTTGCCACAATCCTGTTTCAAAGTCACTGGGCTTCTCGTTTTGATGAGGTGGTTCTGTGAGGGTGCACAGACACTGGAGGTAATTGAGTGTTGCTGGGTAGTAAGATGGTCAGTGTTGGCTGAGAAATTTGTTTATTTGGCAGAAAGCTTTCTTTCTCTCTTGTCACCTAAACAGTGTTTGTCTTTCTTTAAGCTGGTCTTGTGATCTTTTTGCCTGCAGAGGAGCAAAGGCGAGTTGTGCCAGTAGCAGTTGTGGCTTGTAGAACACAACTGTTACTACTGAGGATTTTGTGGAGTAAAAGTACTTTTCTGGACACAGGGTAGTAAAGAACTCTCTCATTCAAAGCTTAATCTTAGCTAAAAGTAGGCTTTGATCTTTTTGGAAGGTTGTCTCAAATGTAGTTTAACTGAGGTTTTTCATAAACAAAATTGTTTTGTGTTCTGAAAAATGATCTCTTTTTTTTTCTTTCTATTACACCAAGTTGTGGTAATGGCTGCGGACTTTGTGCCAAGCATTTGAAGATATGAAGCCATAATTCGGGTGATGAGTCAGACTTACCAGGTTGACAAGGTCAAAGGATAATGTTCTTCTGAGAAATCCAGGCTGGACTTCAGCTTGGGGATTTCATGGCAGCAGTGTTTGGTTTTTTAACTGACTACTCACTCTCGCTGTGAAAGGGTCAGGTTCTGCAGCTGTGCCTCTTCTGGTGGCCCTGTGTGGATCTTCACTGGCTGCAGGGTCCCATCTCCTACATCCAGCCGGGTTCCAGCTCTGAACAAAACCCCTTGTTGTCAAAAGTAGGGGTTCGAGCCCTCTGTGCTTTGACAAGTGTCATCAGTGCAGTTGAGGTGATACCTGTGAAAGTGCTGATGTCTGGAGTCTGTGCTGCTGTTGGAACTAATTGAGTTACACCAGAAGTTATGGAGGGAAACTATGAACCTGAAAACTGCTACCCATGGTTGTCATCTCTGTCACTGCTCTGCTTGCCTAACTTCCTCTTGTAGCCTCAGGAATAAACTGCAAACCTCAAACAGCTCTTGCAGGTATTGCAGCCACTTCTAGTGGATAGTAGTGCAGTTGCCGGTCCAGTGAGTGTATAAAAAATGAAGGTAGAAGCTGTTGCAGAACAGAGAAAATCCTGGCTCTTGTTTTGGCTGAGTTAAAACCACTTTCTTTTTTTAATTTAGTGCTTGGATGAAAACTTATCTTGCTGATAGCCTTCGTGGTATCCCGTGGGCCCACAGCACGAGCTGTGTTTCAAATTCAACTCCTCCGGTTGTGCTGCCTTACGTGCTTTGGGAAAGTGCTTGTCAGTCTTTAGTAGCTGTTGCACTAGAACACGGTGCCTGCTGTGTGTCTGTATTTGGGGAGAGGTCTTACAGTGCCTCTTGGCTTTGGCTTCTGCTTTTTGCTTGTTTTCTACCCTGAGTTTTCAGAGCTTGGATAATACATCTCGAAAGAACTGCTGCACATCCCTTTTTTCTGCTTAGTCTGAGGCTGTCGTGCTGAAACTGAGGGAAGTTGGTTGAGCAGTAAATGATTTTCATTCTAAGTGGAACTTCACTGGAAATAGATGTTACATAGCTATGCCTTTTTTTTTCTACAGTATATTTTCATTAGTGTCTTCTAAATCCTGGGTTTCTTCTCCCCGCTCTGTGGGAGATGTTCCAGTTCTTTAAGCTGTTTCTGCTTGAGGAGAGTAATATTTATGGGAGATGTATAATTAGCACACCTGCTCACCTAGAAAATCTGGAATCTCTGGAGTGCTGAAACCACCAGCTTGTTGGCTTTGTTATTTATCATGCTGCAGGAACTCCGTGCATAAACTACCACTTTTGCTGTGTCTCTCTGCAGGACCAGTTTGCTGTACCGGGGATACCAGAGGCACCCCTGTGCAGCACAGGGTGTGCTTTGGTCTTGCTTGGTTGCTGTATTTAGGGGCTGACATCAAAGGCTTTGCTGCATTAGAGCATTGTTAAGTATTTATGGTGAAATAATCAATTTCTGAAGTGAAGGTGGTTTGGCTGTTGAGGCCTAGAGGGCTGAAGTGATATTGAGTGAAGTTCTATCTTTAGTAGCCATTAGGGCAGGATGGGTCCTTTTTTCATGCTGTGCCTGAAACACAAGAATATCACTGTCTGTAAGACCAGCCTAATTAAAATGTTGGATATGGATCATGATATGCATGATGTATTGTAAAGCAGCATTATAATGTAACTAGCGCAGTGAACCTTTATAACAAATGTACAAACAAAAAAGAATACTATCTCACCTGACTGTAAATGAGTCTGACTTTGCACTCTTTTTTGGTTTATGTTTCTGTTATGTTGGTCAGTGCTTTTTTCCCCTCAGCTTTGAATTGTAGGAATGAAATCTACTTAGTGAGGTGTTTTATGTATTGGCAGCAATCCACACAGTTGCAGTTGGAGAGGATTATCAAAATGAAATCCAAGTCACCGTCAGTAATATTTGAAACATGAATTTGGTGTCTGCAGTTCTTCACTACCTCTCCTTTTCTTGAGTATCACAAGTTACACTATCAGTGTAAAATATTTGCATTTATCACTCCCTGTGTTCTTTAGCAACACTGAGAAATAGTTTGTAATAACAGTGGTCAGTTTTCCTTTATGAAAAAAAAACATGCAAAAAAGGAAATCAAATTTTGTGAAGATTTTGTGCTGTTAAGCTGTAAGGGAAGCAAGACACTGCTGATAAGATTTCTTGATGTTTTGAATGATTCTAGACAGCAGTGACAACATAGCCAAGGAGAAGGTGTCAAAAACAAAGGTGGTACAAAAGCGGGATGTGTGACAAAAGCCTGGTGTGTGACAGCCAGTTCTAAACATAACTCCAGGCACTGTTGGCTTCTGGGTTCCTAGAATAATCACTGTGAAGGATCCTTTCTTCACCATTTAATATCTCCTTCTCAGATAAGTAAGATTAGTATGTGTGCTGTCTTTCTAAGCTTGTGATAGACTTGCAGACTCCAGTGGTAAGCAGGGTTTGTGGACAAACCTGTTCTTGTACACGATGTTCATCAGCTTCCTTTCTGAAGGGGAAGTAAGAGGCTGTCATCTTGGCTGTAGCAACTTTATGGTAGAAAAGATCACCTAAGCAAAAATGAGAGAGAGTGCTTGTTCTGGTACTTGGTAAGATTGTAAACCAGCATTTGGGCTGAAGCTGCTTCAAGTCTTGGCCTCTTCCTCAGCTATAATTATTTCAGGAACTTCTTACACAAATGAAGCAAGGACTAAGTGAATCATCCTTCTGTTGAAAATTTAGGAGAGCATCAATTCTCTCACTTCTTCTGAAGCAAGGATTTAACATTTTGCAGGGCATTAGGCTTTCCAGTTTGTGTTGTGCAGTTGTATTTAAGGCAGTTTTTAAAGGTGATCCCAACAGAGAAGTATTTGTTCAAGTTCTGTTAACTTTGTAGACTGGCACCTTGATTTCCTCTTGACCCTACCTCCCCTTCCCATTTCAAGACACCAAAACCGAAATCACCCAGAGCTCTGAAACAGTCAAGAGCACTGCTGTTACAGTGTGTTCCAAGCTGCTGAAGTCTTTCTGGTCCATTGAGCTGCAAATAGGGATGACTTGTGTTTTATTCTCCATGACACTTTTGTCACCAAATGTGGCCTTCAGGAGGACCATGGGAAGGAGGACTTTGAACATGAAACATATTTCTGATTTGGCTTAAACTACAGGGATTGTGTAAGAGGAGATAAAGGTGATATAAAATGGTTAAAAGGGCAGTGGCAGAAGATAATGTGGTCTAGGATTTGAGAGAGAAATTCTAGGAGCTAGTCTAGTAAAGCAGGGCTTGTGACATGTATTGAGAGAACAGGCATCATTTGCACTGGCAGACTTAATTCTCATTTTTCAATTTGTAGATGATGAGAGTAAGAGACTTCATGTTCTTCAGGAACAAATTGCTATTCTTGGGTGTGGTAAAGAAAACATTTATTTATATGACAAATATTTGACACTTGGAAGCATCTTCTCGGTGTAAAACAAGCTTTAACTAATAGGCATGTGGATCTTGGTGCTGAGACTGTAGCAGTGTCATGACCATGTTGCACTTCAGCGTGTAAAGAGCAGCTTTTAAAAATACTTTCATTGTGGATGGAAATGCTCATTGTGCTCTGTGTAGTCACTGAGTGTCTTGGCCACACTGTGCTCTTTATACAGGCTACTCAAAACCTGAAAATGTTCTCACTACTTTCTTTGGACACTGTGTGCAACCTGATGTTAAAATATTTTTTTCCACTTGTTTTGCTTAAGATAATCAGAGGAGTAAGAGCCCATAAGCATCTGTGTTAAAGGCATAACAGATCTAATATTAAACATTGCAGTGTCCCTTCCCCCAGGCCTCCCAGAAAAAGGTAAGTGTTCAACTAAACGAGGGAAAGCTAAGTAGCTGCAGCTTTCTCTTGTGGAGAAAATGCCTACTGCTGCCTCCTGCCAACTAGCAGTAGGTTTCTGACTGCACCTTTAATAGTATATCCTGTAAATTGAGGGTTTATAGGTGTCTTTAAGCTCGTCTTGTCCCTGTTCTATCTGTGTGAGTTTATTTGCTTTTCACCATAAAAGCAACTCCCATTATTGCTATGAAACTCCCTCAAAGAGCCAGAGGTGCTAACTCTGATGTTTTTAGTTTCAAAAATAAATTTTAGTTTCAAACAAAAATAATTTTAGTTTCAAAAATTCAGTATGGATACCTGAAAGATTTAAGAAGGCTAACTTACAAAGGGAACACTGATGTGTTTCCCATTTTAGGACCCATAGACTAATTTTCCTGTAAATAATTTAAATGATTCAATAAACATTTAACTATTACTGGCTTTACATTTGATTGTATTATGTTGGTGTTTTTTTTCAGTTCAGTTAAGCATTTGGACTCCTCTGGTTTTCCTCAAATTGCCCAGAGAGGTTGTGGAATCATCATCCTTGGGGAAGAGTCAAAAGACACCCTAAGAATTAAGGTTTAACTTTGAAGTTGGCCTTGCTTTAAGTGGGTGGAAAGCGGGGTGTTGGAGATGTTGAGAGGTCTAGAAGACCTCTTTCCAAGGGCTCTGTGGTGGGTTGACCCTGGATGGATGCCAGGTGCCTGCTGGAGCATCTCTATTCACTCCCCCTCCTCACCTGGATAGGGAAGACAAAATACAGTGAAAAACTCGTGGGTCAGGATAAGAACTGGGTGAGATCACTCAGCAGTAACTGTCACAGGCAAAACAGATTCAACTTGGGGGAAATAGATTAATTTATTGCCAATCAAATCAGGGTAGGATTATGAGAAATAAAGCCAAGTCTTAGAAACACCTTCCCCTTTTCCTTCTTCCTCATCTCTCCTGATTTTCTCTACTTCCTTCCCTTTCCCCAGCAGCACAGGGGGCACGGAATGGGGTTTGTGGNATCAAATCAGGGTAGGATTATGAGAAATAAAGCCAAGTCTTAGAAACACCTTCCCCTTTTCCTTCTTCCTCATCTCTCCTGATTTTCTCTACTTCCTTCCCTTTCCCCAGCAGCACAGGGGGCACGGAATGGGGTTTGTGGTCAGTTCACCACAAAGTTTCCGCTGCTGCTTCCCCCTCACAGGGGAACAGATTATTTCAGTATAGGTCTCCTACAGGATCATGAGTCCTGCCAGGAGCTCACTCCAGTGCAGACTTCCCACAGCCTCCTTTGGGCACATCCCCCTTCCCTGGTGTGGGGCAGTGGTGGGTATGGCTTGGAGCCAGCTGGTATTGGCTGCCTCGGACATGGGGGAAGCTTCTGGCAGCTTCTCACAAAAGCCACTCCTGTAGACTCCCTGATACCAAAACCTTGCCACACAAACCCAATACAGACTCTTCTGATCTAAATTGGGATTCTAATTCAGCTTTCTGAAGGATTAAAAAAACCTGCGAGATGTGAAGAAGTACAAGATCTATTTAGGGAGGAGGAGGCTAAAAATATCTATCCTGTTACCAGAACAAGAATTTTAGAACTGACCCTGTGTCTTGTCAAGCTTTAAACTTAAGAAAAGTCACTGGTAGGAGTCAAGAACACTAATTCAGGAGTGGTTTGGATATTTTGTTTGTTTGCTGAGCATTTCCTGTGCTCAGCTACAAATAATTTCTGCAAAACTCTCCTATCAATGCGCAGTACATGTCTGGCTTCTTGGAAATATCTCAACAGATGTATTTTTAAGGAATACTTCTGAAAACTGTGTTTTATGGCTAGTGTTTTACTGCATCTGGGTTTTGTGTAGGTTTTGTCTGGGGAAGGAAGAGAAAGATGGCAATGAAGCCTGAACAGGATGTCAGGATGTGATTTGTGTAGTGGGGAGGGTGCTTGTTACACCATCTATGTCACGTAAACCTGGCTAACAAACCTGGGAGATGGTGTTGTTGAGACACCTGCTGCAGTGAATTAGTGTGCCATTTTAACTTTCCCATGTTTTCTGTGTTGCTTGTAGTGGATTCTTACAACACTAGTGTGAAATGGGTATGTTTATCACTCTGGACATTATTTTTGTTTACTAGACTTGCATTAGGGATTTTTGATATGAATTTTTTGTAATTTAGGAAGTTTTTGGTTTAAAAACTCCTTGTTTTGAGTTTTGGTTTTGGCTTATCAGACGTACTTCAAGCTTACAGAAATTAAAGTGGACTCACTTTAACATCTTTTGCTTACAGTCATAAAGGAAAATTAAGATTATTAAACAAGCCATGAATTTTGCAATTACTGCTTAGCTGAACTTGCTGCCTTTTTTTTTTCCACTGTCAACATCAGTGGCTGTTGGGAAGTAATCCAATGAAAATTTTATTTTGCAGCTGAAATAAGGTATAAAATTGTTTGCTCTGTCTTCAGGCGGTGAAGAATAAACAAACCCAAAGTAAGTTTTACTAAACTATTTTGCTTTTCCTCCTTTTTCTCTTAAAGGCATATAACTCCAGAGAAGTTCTATGTGGAAGCCTGTGATGATGGAGCAGATGATGTGCTTGCTATCGACAGAGTCTCCACGGAGGTCACTCTTACAGGTACTTCCTTCACCAGTATTTCTTAATGTGTTCTTCTCTGTCCTTTTTGTTTGTTTTGCACTTGGCACTCCAGGAAGATCTTTAGAACCTTACTGAGATATGCTGACAGAGTTGGTTTTAGTTACTTGTTTTAAAATCTTGTTTTGTATTCTGTCCTGCAAAGAGCTTTGTTGGAAACTCCCTTTCACTGTGGTATTGATGCTGTGGGTAACCAGGGTGATAGTGCTTGCCTCTGTTTTGGTCAGACTACCCATCACAAGGGTGGAAACTGACTCATCCAAGGTAGTTGGGATTGATGCTACAAATTCAAGATCAAACAGGGGAAGTGTTGAACACTGGGGTTCTGGAACTCTTCCGAATTGTCCCAGTGTTTAGTATTTATATAATACAGAAACCTGTTTTTCATAAAGCCTCTAGAAAGAGCCACAGGAAAAAAACCCCCTCACTGTACATTTCATTTTGTGTTGCAAATTGGGATTCAAATGTCAATGCAAGAGTCTTAAACATGGAGATGTCTTTAACTTTTTAGTGTAATTTGGATTTTATGCGTTGGTTTCACATTCTTAAAAAAGAATGTTGATTAAATAACAATGAAATGAAGGCAATGGGAGAACTCCTGTTTAAGGAGTTTGTACTCACAGTGTTACTAATCTCTAAACAGAGAGAAATGATACAGTATTATTAATGTAAAAGCAGTCATTCTCTGTCTTATTTTAGGCTTCTTTTATGTTTTATGTAAGAGCAGTGTGCCCTCACACTGATACTTTTAGTTCTGTAGTACAATATTTCAATTTCTCCTTTTCAACTGTAAAGGTGGCTATCCCAAGTCTCTTATTAATCTACATCTCTGTAATTACTGGTCTTTCATCAGATGAAACTGCAATGTGTTTAAAGCAGGAAGATTCAAGCATTGTCTGTTTTCTGGGAAAATGCCTTACTCTGGTGTAGGTGTTTGTTCTTTTTTTTAATATTATTTATATCTTTTGTTTTAGAAAAGTAGATAGATGAAAGTTAAACAGTTTTGGATACCTTTTGGATCTCTTGTTATGTTGTTTGGAATACTGTGTCCCTTATCACATCTGATAGTTTTGCAGAGACAGACCAGAAGGTAAAGGAGGTCTCCTGAAACAGAAGTCTGAGGCTCAGAACTGGGAGGCACAAGCACTTACGGATTTTTTTTGTTCTTGATGGTTTCAAAACAAAGCTTCTTGAAGTTGGCAGAACAATTAATTATTGAGGAGTCTATTGCTATACTATCATGTGAATGAGTTGAATTTATTCGATTGATTGACCAGTTTGATTAAGCATAAGAAATTTTGTTGGAATGCTTCCACATCTTTCTCCCCAGCCCTCCATTGGGTTTTGCTTCTTATACTTAAAACTCTAGGAAAACTTGGGATTTGACCAAGGAGCTTTGGAGTTTAATAGTTTTCCAAATAGTCGTGATGGAAGAGGTCTGAAATTCTGATGTTATTTTCTTCTGCTTTTCAGTTAAGAAAGATGTTCCCCCTTCAGCTGTTACAAGGCCTATATTCGGTATTTTGGGAACAATCCGATTGGTGGCAGGTAAGGAGAACAGAACTGTGGCCTTTAAAAATACTTAGGCAAAGTGTGTTGCTAAAGCAGTTTTCAAGGCAAAAATAGCATTTGCAAGTACATGAGGCTGGACTTGAATCAGTATGATAGGCTTTCCTTGTGGCTGCTGGAGGATGGAGGTATCCAAATATAGGTTATCTTGAATGTGCTTGTACCTCTTAAACCATGCACTGAGGTAGGGTTAACCAACTGTTGTTTGAGTTTTAAGGAATGCATTTCAAATGAGTGCAGAGAACCTCATCTACTTACTCTTCATAACTGTTTCAATCTTAGCTGCAGGATTTGATGCAACAGTCAGGTTGTGAAGTTAGACGTAAAATCAATAATCTGGGTCTTACTTCTGCTCCAGCCCCTTACTGTTAAAAATGTCAAGTCCTAGGTGTAACTTGAAGAAACCTGTCTTTGCTGTTGGTTTGTTTTCTGGTATGTTCATAGGCCGCTTTTCTTAATACATGCATCTGTTTTTTTTTTAATTGTTCTTTCTAATTTACAGGCACATATCTTATTGTAATAACAAAAAAGAAAAAAATAGGTGAGATTTTCAGTCATGCAATCTGGAAAGCAACAGACTTTGACATCCTGTCCTACAAAAAGACCATGCTGCACTTAACTGATATTCAGGTAGGTGCATTGATTTAGGGGAATGTGGAGGAATGTTATCTTGCGTTAATGTCCATTACCACAGGACTTAATTTGATGAAGCTGTGAAAATTTCTTAAGCAGCTCTTTGAGGTAAACCTCTTTTCT
>VYZS01013155.1:45877-56145 GCA_013400695.1 Neodrepanis coruscans | reverse complement strand
ATCAGCTCGATCTTTCCCTCCCCCTCCCCTTCCTCCCCCAGCCACTGCAGGGCTGGCGCCGGGCCAGCGAGGGCCGCGCGGTGCCGTACCGCCATCTACAGGCCGCGCGGGCGCTCCCGCGGCGGCAACAAGACAAGTACCCATAAAATAAATTAGACAGCACCGCATTTAAATCTTTATTAGCAAGGAATTATTAGACCTAAGAAAAAACTAATGCTGGATTTGGTTGAAATATGAGTCTCTCAGCCTCCTAATCCCTCTTCATATAGCGTGTTTCACAGTTTAAAATGAGCTATGACAGATCACTTATGCATTACTAAGATGAGAAAATATTTANAGGGTTTGTTTTTGTTTATTTGTTCTTGTTTTGGTGGGGTTCTTTTGGTTTTGGTGGGTTGTTTTTTTTTTGTTCCCCCCATAATTTTAACTAAATTAAATTACACTGAAACAAAAAACACCCCACAACACAGTGGCACTTTTAATACTGGTTGATCGGGCACTTGTATGCAGTACTTATAGACCAGTAAAAGTGCTCATTTACCTGTCTGGTGTGTAAGGGGCCCTTTGTCTTGAAGCCTCCTTGGGAACTGCACTCTGAGGCACTGAAGTGATCTGAACTAGTGGAAGAGCGTTTGGAAAGCGTGTCACAACCACCAACAAAGGTGTTGTCCAACGGGAGTTCCTGAATCACATGGTGCTTTTTCACTGAAACTGGAGTGTCAGGTTTGAGATGAAAAGCAGACTGCGGAGAGGCAGATTTGTAATGCTTGGCAAGATCAGGACTGTTAGGCTTAAAGGTTGTTGGTGGTGCTGTGCCCCAGTCAAATCTTCCTATACTTTGCTCCTCCAGCTCTGCTGGAAGGCTTATTGTCCCATTGATAGGTTCATGAACTGCATCATCAGGTTTGGACTCCTCAATGGTCACAAAGTTCAAAAGAGAGCTCTTTGGAGACTTCCTTTTCTTCCTTTTCTTTTTCTTATTTTGCTTGTTCTCCTGGTTGGGAGACATCCACTCAGCACCCTGCTTGCTCCTCTGAGCAGCTTTGAATCTGGATGCATGCCGACAGCGAACAAGAACTGTGACAAATATCACCACTATGACAACCATAGCACCTGCCACAATAGCAATCATGATCGTCAGATAGTCCTCATTTTGGTAGGGCTGGCTACTGTCCCCTATATTCCGATCCAAAGGTGTTTCCATAGTCTTGCGTATCAAGTCATAAATAAAAGAGGCATTTCCAGCAGTATCATTTACATACAAAAATACAAGCACAAGAGTATGTAGGGATTTGGGATAACCCAAATCACTTATGTTGACAACTAGGCGATGCAGCCCCACATCACTAGGAGTTGGTTTTTCTTCCAAAGTGATATTACCTGTCACTGGATCAATCCGAAACAAACCCTTGTTATTGCCGCTTACAATCGTGTACTTCAGCTCAGCATTCATTCCAGTGTCTATATCCACAGCAAAGACTTCAGCTACCACCGATCCTGGAATTGCTGAGAGCGGCACTAGCTTAAAAGAAGTATTAGAAGGTGGGTAGATGACAACAGGGCTGTTATCATTAACATCCATCACATTTATGGTTACTTTTGCTGTAGAAGAGCGAGGAGGTTGCCCTCCATCCACTGCTTTAACATCAAAGGTATAAGAGCTCTGCTGTTCTCTATCAAAAGAAACATTGGACTTTATGACTCCAGAGTAGGGATCCAGCACAAAGTTTTCATTGTCGTTCAGGATGGAAAGGGTCACTGCTTTATTTTCCCCGGCATCCGCATCAGTCACTGTGATCACCCCCACCGTGCTATACTTTGGTAAGTTCTCTGATACGAAAAACTGGAAATGATTATGAGTAAATTTGGGACTGTTGTCATTTTCATCCAAGACAGTAACAATTACAGCCGCTTGACTCTGCAAAGGAGGGGTGCCATTGTCTCGGGCTGTAACAGTGAAAATGAAACGCTCCTGCTCTTCTCTGTCAAAAACTCTGGAGGCTGTCAAAACTCCTGTCTTTCGATCCAGATCGAAAAAGGAGGCATTAGGACCAAGCTGATAAACAATGTCTGCATTTTTCCCACTATCTTCATCTGTGGCACTAATAGTTGTTAAGTATAGACCACGCCGGTTGTTTTCAGAAACTGACAGCTCAATTACAGGCTGGCTGAAAATCGGAGGGTTGTCATTTTCATCCTCCAGCTTAACTCTTACCAGGGCAGTCTGGTTCAAACTAGGCTTGCCAGAATCAGAAGCCACAATTTTAAAGCTGAATTCTTTGGTGCCCTCATAGTCCAACAAGGAAGATGTCTCTAACAAATATTGGTTGTCGTAAACCGCTTTCAAGTGGAAGGGGACTTCTCTCTCAATGAAACAGATCACTTTGCCATTCACATCAGTGTCCTTATCTGAAACCGTAATTAGGGCAATCTTTGTATTGATGGGATCTTTCTCAGATAAGTACACTGTGCCATTGATAGGACTTATTATGTACCTGAGGTCTATGTTAGGAGGGTTATCATTTACATCAGTGACATTGATGGTGACAGTTGCCCGGGCTGGCGTAGAGCTACCATCACTAGCCAGCACTGTCACTTTGTGAATAGCAGTTTCTTCTCGATCTAACGACCTCTGAACTGTAATCAGCCCTGTGGTGTTGTTTAAAGCAAAAAATCTTTTGGTTGCAGGGGCAACTTGGGCACCAAAAATATATCTGATTTCTGCATTGCTTCCTATATCTGCATCTGTAGCATGAAGCTGAATTACAGAGGTGCCTACAGGGGCATTCTCTGGTATATGAACCTCTACTTGACTCTCTTTAAACACTGGCCTGTTATCATTGACATCACTTACTGTGACTTGCAGAATAGCCGTGCTGGATTTCTGGGGGGTACCTCCATCCTCCACTTTGATTTTCATCACATACGTGTCCTTTTGCTCTCTGTCCAAGTTCTGCTGCACAATCAGCTGAGGCCATTTCTCTCCTTCTGGAGTTTCTACAATATCCAGTCCAAAGACACTCTGCCCGTTTAACAACTCATAGTGCTGCACACCGTTGAAACCTGTGTCAGGATCTGTTGCTGATGGGATTGGAAAGCGACTGTTGATCAGAGTGTTTTCTGGGATGGAGATATTGATGACAGGGGATGGAAACATAGGTGCATTGTCATTAGTATCCTTTACAATGATTTTTATTTTGATCAGCCTGAAAAAGTCATTGGGGAGAATCACCACTTCAAGTTCAAAGAAACACTCATTTTCTTCTGCATAGGAAGCTCCAGCACAGAGTTTTTCTCTGTCTATTCTGTTAGATGTCGTAAAGATTTCCCCTGTGTTACTGGATACTTTGACCAGAGGCGCATCTCCTGCTTTAGACACTAGTCTGTAGACAAGGCTGGCACTGGTCCCTGTGGCAGCATTGATATGAGAAATGTTCAGGTCCTTTGGTATGTTCCCTATGGGCACGTTTTCAGGCAGCTCCTCTCTAATAGTGTAAATAAGTTCTTGAGCTATAGCAGAATCCAGCCTTAAACAGGCAATCAAAGCAGCCAACAGGTAAAAATCCCTCAGGTCCATGATAATGTTTTTATTCTCTTTTCACAGATTTTAGGATTTAAAGGTTTCCACAGAGGAATGATGCGTGATTTGCAAGAGGAGGCATGCATGGACTGCAGGATGCATTATATCTCATTTCTTATTTGGAGACATCACTGTCAATACAACCACATAGAACAGCATTATTGGTTTTTTAGGCATGGTAAAACCACAATCTCCAACTACTAGTTGTTTTTGCAATGCACGCTTCCAGCAGTACATTTTCCTACTGCTCCCTTTTATAAGCAATCCCTCCAGACAAATGCACCAATATCCCATCGGCTGCATTTGCACAGAGCGTGCATGAAAATAACTACTTGCAGGATTAAGAGTAGCTACCGTTTCGACACATACTTTCTGAATAATTTCTTAGTACACTGTGTAATCTGTAACGTGCATTTCCCCCCTCTACCCTCCTTCCCGCAGTCATTTCATGCAAGTAAAAAAACCTTCCCGCACTACTTCTGGATTCTAACTGCTATGTCAGCTGCCAAATGTGATTTGTTGTTTGCTTCCATACATATTTTTTAGCTCTTGCTAACCACATTTGTCTCTGCTCCCTGTGCCTTGCATCCCCCTCTTATAGCCATCATACTGGGAAACAACCAGCCGGACATGCTGCTGCTGCAGCAGTCGACACTGGCTACTTCACATCCCTGTTAAGTGATGAGACAATAACAGGACTTACAGTTTCTTACACTCTCAGCTCAATGTTTCCTCTCTAGATGTTGGATACTTCTCCTACTGTTTAATAACCTAAAACTTTATTTGTTTTTAAACTGAGTCTAAATCAGGAGGCTGGAAATTCCAAAGGAAACTTAGAAGCAGGAAGCATGTTTACAGATGGAGGGAGGGGAGGAGGGGGGAATATACATTTTCTGACGACATGAGAAGGAAAAAAGGTGCAGCCTTTCCTCATTGACACTGATCTCCCTTCAGACTGATATTAGCAGCTGCCACACATAAATACTGCAGACTAATAATGCAGGTGAAAAAAAAAAAAAAAACAAACCAAAAAGAAAGCGTCTGACAGACTTCTGTTTGCATGCACTGCTAACCACGAATTATCGGGGTGCAAGGCTGCCAGCACCTACAGTTTGACGGAACTGGGCAACCCCTAAACACTAATCTCATCTGCATTAAGCTGCACGGTAACTGATGCCCGTGATTACTTCCAGCAGAGTAATGCAGGTACAGATGCAGAGAAAGCGAGGAGGTGAGCCTTTGCCACCACCATGAACTGAATCCCAAACACTGATTCTTTCCCTAGATAATTTTTTTTTTTGTCTTTACAGAAAATGCATCCCAGTGTAAGGGTAACTTTGCACTTACGTTATTTGTCTACCTTTTGACGATCTGCTGCAGCTAAGCAATGATCTGTTCCAGCAGATATAGCACAATGCATCTGGTAAACCACCAGTTTTGGAGAAATCAGCAGCAGGCAAATGCTTCGTCCTCGAGATATGTGTTGCTTCGGGGCAGCAAATTAGCAACTCCAGAGAACAAATTCACAGTTCTGTCGTCAGTCATCCTCTCCACGTTTCATTCCTATGAAGCGGCGATCCTCTGGATGGCTAACGTGCACGCAACAACCCAAACAAACAGCAAGAGAAAAATCCGGTGCACTTCTTAGAAGGGGGGTATTTTCCACTCTGCACTGCACACCATTCCTATCCCTCTCTCGATAGAGGAAAGGCAGCTACATGAAGTCTGCAACTTCTGATTGGAAATGGCAAGAGTTGGCCTGGCGGTGTTTCTCTTCTCCCTCTTTAGCTCTGAGGTGANGGTCGGCGAGGGGTTCGGGGGCAGAGCGGCGCGGCGGGAGCGGGGGGCTACGGGGAAGGAGAAGGACGGCGACAGGCAACGCCCTGGGGATTGGGAAGGGCACCGTATTAGGGGGCAGAAAGCATCATCGGTGTTGCACCTAGCTCCGGGATGATCCTGAAAAGGGGGGTTTGATGTGGGTTTGGGTTGGTGGTGTGGATTTGATTTTTTCGGGGGGGGGGCTGGAGGATGCCCCAGTGCGAGCTCGGTCCCGCTTGGCGGGGGAGGTGCGTGCCGCCCGGCGCCGCGCGGGTTCGGAGGCAATCGCCTGGCCCGGCCCTCTCCGCTCGGTTCGTGGTTATATTTAATACATGCCCTTTCATCTATAATTCAGGCTGGTATGACTCCAGCCCTGTCTCGGCTCCCATTTACGCCTGCACACCTTTCTCCTTCCCCTTCCCGAAGGGTCAGCCGAGATGCTCGCCGAGGGAAGGAGAGAGCGAGCTGCTCTGCTGGTTTTGGTCTGCTTAAACATTGAACTGGGAAAGGTTTCTCTTCTGTGTGGTTTGATAAATAATAAAAGTGATCGTTTCACCTTCCCCGTAAATGACACAGGTGAATTACCCAGGTAGCCACAAAGAAGCATCACATGCCTGGAAGACACTGTAATAAAATGTCAATATATTACGATACAAGTGACCTCAAAAGTGTGACAAGAAGATGATTATAGTGCATTATCTATAGTGCATTATATGTAGTGCCTTTTTCAACGTTTTCTGAAGCATAAATGAACCTTCATTTGACTGTTCTTTTATTACTAGCTTTTCTCAGTTTGAACTTACAAGCCGTATGACAGAACCTATCCAATTTAGTATGCCCAGGTACATGGCCAAACTGACGGCTGATTCTGGTTAAACCTTTCAGATATATATATATGTAGAGAAAAACAAAGATAATATCAGCATTTGACTTTTTCTGATACTATCTAATTTGCACATTTTCAGTTGATAGCAGTGGTGAGATAAAGATCCAGGTTCTACCTTAAAGATTCTACATTTTCAGATGCAGGCTCCTACCCTTAGACTCCCATTTGTATCTGCACATAGGACACACTGTTAACTAGTGGTGGTAGCTACTTGTACCTGTCAGAGATCAGTACTTTGCATGGCTTGGAATTGTGTGGCACATACTGATAAAAGTACATATCATTGCAAGTCATAGGGATGCAAATGCCGTATGTGGACATTGCACATCCTGTAATCCCATTATGTGTAAAGATTAAATGCTCTCCGTTTTGTTGTGCTTTGTGTCCAAAAGACTCCAGTTACAGATATATACAGAAAAAAAATTATCCTGATTTTGATGACATCAAGTAACGCTAGAAAACAAAACTGAATCTAATAATAGTTTAAGAAAAATGTTCATTATGTAATACAGGAAGGATGGCTAGAGCCCCAGCATTGAAACTCAAGCAAGTGACATGAAGGAGCAACCTTACTGCCAAATCACTTAAAAAAAGAATTCTGTGAATGAAGTAAGAACACAGTTCTTTTGTCTTTTAGAATACAAAGACAGTACAACCATTAATAAAGAAGATAATTAGACCTACTAGTATTCTGTGTAATGCAGTCTGCTGCTGAAATACGACATGTTTATGTATGCATTAATAATGCACACATTTTTCCTGACACTAGTCATATCACAGCAGTATGGCATCACAGATGTTTTATAGCCTCATTCTAGTAACATCACAGGCATATAACATTCTTATTCTAATCACACCATAGTCATTTCAATGTCACATTGTAGTCACATCACATAGCCCAGTAATAATTATTTAACTTTATTGCTAAGCTGAATAGTTTTCTGTTTGCTAAGGGATGACTTAAACTTGTAGTCAGAACTGATTAGCACATGCTCATAAATGAGCTCTCCTCAATACACAGGGTTAGACACATGAAAATTAAGGAAAAAAAATTTTCATGAACTAGTATCTATTGACCTTAAACCCAACACAGTCACATGTCACAGTAATAGCACATTTTTTGCTGTTTTCTGTAACTTTAGAAAGCCAAAGATGTTTATGGTCAGATCTGTCATGTTAATGTTTATATACTTGCTTTATGACACTATAGTTCTTTAATTAATCATACATTATTAACCTCATGGAAGAGGCAGATCTTCATACTGTAATATTTGCATACCAGATTGTGAAATTGAGGCCCAGAGTACCAAAGAGGCTAGAATTGTCACAACTGCTTCTAATAATGTGAGGAAAAATGAAAAGGGCTGAGTTCCTGAGCAGGATTTCAAATCACCCAGTGCAGCATTAATGCCACCCCTAAAATGTGAGGAAACTGCTTTGAAATATGTCCTGCATTCTCTTGAGTAGCCATTTTAAACCTCCAGTAGATATTTATTCCCTCATTCTTCTGTTTGAGAAAACTGCAGTATTTGATGTTGCATTCTCCTCCAATGAAGCTGTGTGGCGTTATTTATACTGTTTCTTAATAGTCGCCTTTCTTTATTGTGATGTATTAGCCTATTGTCTATATGTAAGAACACTGAACTCCTAATCACATCACAACCTATAAAAATTACTTGCATATGATAGCATATTAACTATTCATTCACATCATTGCTTGTTATCTTCCCCTTCATATTATTATGTATAAAATTCTTTTCCATATAAAATTTGACTCAAATTCTAGTGTGCTAGAAACTGACTCCAATTATTCCGTACCAGCTATAGTCAAATTGCACTAAATGGAATTGCTTACATTGTATCATAGTGGCTACAGGCTCACACAATGCATTATACATGAAACTGATTCACATTATGCTTAGCTAACTAAAGACTTTAATCTTGAAATGTTGAGCATAAAATGCTGTCATTCTTCACTGAACTGGCTCTGGTCACTTGATCATTTTGTACCTAGGATTGCCTCTTACAGGCTGTTATTATTAAAGCAAAATGGCTTTTCCTCTCCCGCAGTTCTGCCACATTCTATGGAGAGCTGATTCATATGCTAATAAATGGGCTTTCTTATTTCATGAAATAGCATTGCAACACTGGGACATGACCTATGATGCACCTATAGGATGTCCCCTTCAGTCCAGCATAGTGAAAAAATGCACTATATAAATCCACTTGTGTGTTCAGATAGCAGGTTATGTGCTAAATATTTAGCGATCCTTAATATTATCTCTGGAGGTCTTCTTTCTGAATGTCACTTAAATCATTATCACATGTATCCTTGGACCCATCTGCAATAAAAAGTATTCAAGGCAAAATTGCTGTTTCTGCTGAGGTCTTTTGGGATGTTCCTGATGATGTTGTCTCTGAAAGGAAAAGAAGTTAGGAGTTCAGTGTGTTAAGGAAAGGAACCCCCTGTTACAGGTAGTTCTTAATCCATTAAGTAGTCCACTTCGACACGGGAAGAAGTTTGCTCAGTTATAACTAGCACTGGCATTGCTGTGTCCTTGACTTGGTCTTCTGCCACAATTCAGTCACATGGTAACCTCAGGAAACCCTAGTACTGGGCCAAAAAGTAATTCTTACAATCTGCTGTGCTCCTAACCCCCAAAATTTCAGGGAGTCTGTGAAGGCAAGAGATGGGAATGCCATGAAGGTAGGAGCAGCATATGGAGAGGATTACGGAGTCTGTGTTTTCTGTGTGTCCTTACAAGAGTGTTTCTCCTTGCAGTCATTATGCTTTGGTCCAGACTTTATGGTTTGGAATTCAGCAGCTTGCTTAAGAGTTTCGTTCTCTTCTCGGGTAGAAGAATTGGAACTGGAGTCTTTATTTACGCAAGTAGTACAAGTGAAGTCAATTTAAGAAAAATAAATTGTGTAATGTAAACCATACATAACTACAGCATTTAAAAAATCCAGGTAATTGAATTATAAATTATATTTGATTAATACATTAATTTTTGTAATTTCAAAATGTATTTAATTGTTTTTCATAGTTGTGAGAGCTCTAGGAAACAACAGCAACAACAAAAGCTAGCAGTTCAGGACTATATATTAAAACACATTAAATAAATGCCAATAGCTAAATCAGTAAATGATTAATAATTTAATCCAACTGAGCTGCTGAGATGGGGCAAGAGTTGCAGAATTGTGCCCTTTTAATGTGTCTTTCTTCAGGAAAATAAACTCAGCCCCTGGATAATCAAATCACAAAAGGGGCAGGTGATGACCTTCATTACATTTGAATGGCAGAACTAAATTTAACTGAATTTGCCTTTTTTTTTTGACTGACAAAGATTGCAAATGTCAGTTCATGGCTCTGAAGGGTCTACAAATGCACAAGCTGAAAACTGGCATTTTGCAGTGCCAGTGTTTAATCCCTGTCACTGTACAATACAGCAAGGTGCCCAACCCCCCATTAATTATTGCTGTTTATTTAAAGATATAGATTAATGTACAGGCTTGAATTGTTTGTTTGAAAGTGTGGGGGGCTTTTTCTCCCTGACAGGGCTGTAGTAACTATTTGCTATAACAATAAAAATCCATTTGGATATAACTAAAAGAGAATAATAAGTGCCATTTAAAATGCAATTATCAGACCACTTACAAGAGACGTAATTGCATGTGGCACAAAAAGAAAAAGAAAAGCTTAATTCTTTGCTANGGTGGGTTTTTCTCTTTCCCCTCTTTAGCCCAGGGGAGAAAACCAAAAAAAAAAAAAAAAAAAAAAAAAAAAAATTACAAAAATCCTAATAGGTTATTGCTTTAGCGACGGGAGGAAGCGGTGGCGCTTTCCCTCTTCTCTCCCTCCCTCCCAGCTTCTCTCCCTCACACACGCTCTCCCCCCTCTCTCTCTCTGAACTGAAATTCTTGATATAACTCTCAATAAGCCCAGAGGGAGGGTGGGAGCGGTGCGAGGCCACCCCTCCCGCC
>VYZS01013155.1:0-26846 GCA_013400695.1 Neodrepanis coruscans | reverse complement strand
TTTTTTTTTTTTTTTTTTTTGCAGTGGTGTAAAGATCAAACTAAAACAAAAGACACAAGCAAAAAAAATGTATGTATATGTGAATTTTTAAAGTGAACTAATTTGGAAAAAAGTGGGGTTTGTTTTTGTTTAGTGAACTTTCCTTACTTTTCTACTCCTACCATATTTGTGCCATTTGGTTCAATGCTCTGAGTGATAGTTCTGTTAGGGTTTATTTTTATATTTGTAATTTTGTGCCTGTGAAGGCTTCAAAATGGTAAAAGAAGGAATATTTAACTTTAGAAAACTGAGTGTCGGAAGACTGGCAGACTAGAAAAATTACAGGGCTTAATATTTCTTTTGGTGTTTTCATGACTGTTTAAGGAACTGAAGATCTGGAAAAATAGAAAAGATGGAAAAAATCCTTCAACATTGCTCATTGTATTAAATTGCAAGGAGCAGAAAAATAAAAAGACAGAAAATTGAGGACATTTCAACATCTGCATTAATTGCTGTCTCCAAATCTTTTAAGGGTTATAACTGAAAAAATCTGTAGGGAAAAAAAATCTGTAACAGTTGTCTTCATTCTTCCAGGTGATTGTTTTGTTGTTTTTTTGCTAGAAAGTCTTGGCTGTTTAGAAATCTCCTCTTCCTCCACTTATGGTTGGCTTCCTTTCCAGCAGTCTTCTACAGACCTCACTCCAAATTGGTGACAGAGTGCTTTTTATATTTTCCCTTCTGGTACAGTACATTCAAATGATAAAAAGCCTTATCATGTGAATGTGCTCTCTGAGTACATGATACCCAGGCATCATGCATATTAGTTTTCCTCATGGAATGATTGTTACCATGCTTTAAGTTACGGGTTTTGTAGTTTCCTGTGAGGTATATTTCTTAACACAGCATCGTACAGCTCTAAGGTATATTTCACCGCTTTTTTAAATTCCATTTTACTTTAGCATTTTATCAGGTATAGTGCATAGCATTTTTTATAGCAAACTCTTCCTACGAACATTTTACAGCATAAGCTTACATATGTATGAAAGTATATAGAGATGACAGGGCATGCATGAGGCAGGAGGGAGAGAGTATTTTTAACCTCTAACATTCTCAACACTTGGTGCAAAACTCCATTTATTTTATAGTGGAATCTGTTCATGTCTTCCAAGGATTAAAAAAAAAAAAAAAAATTGAATTTAAGTCACAGAAAGTGTCATATTTTGGCTCTAATATTACAAGGCAGAGACACCTTGCTGTTTGTGCCAGTATAGATAACTATGTTCTTTTATCATCTTAGAAGGAATCCTTATGAGGAATAAAAATCCTCAGTACCTTCCTGATCTATTCTTAAACAAGCAAGTTCTGTGCTTCCTGGCTGCATAAGTGAATAACATTTTACTATGTAAGAAATGTGAGAGAAATACACATAGGATTAGTTGCTTGTCCCCCATAATTTCTTAAATTCTTTTAGTCTTTCCTACTTCTCACCACCGTGTCACGTTGACATATTAAACAGCCTGAGTTATTTGTTTTTTCACAGTTTCAGTAAGTAGTGTGTTTTTCTAAAAGCCTGTGCTTGGACAGCAAGGTCAAAAGCAGCTGCTTTGTTTTGTCCTGGATTTTGCACCCTCTGAAGGGAGAGAGAGATGGTGTTATTTCCAAGAGCAAGTTTAGAGGCTTTGCTGGACAACCTTTGGCAAGTGAAGGGTGGAGCAGTCAGGGAGCCTGCAGCTGGCGTGCTAGTCAGTGAGAAAGCAGAGAGCACAGACACCGAGGTGACAGAAAGGAAACTTTACGAGACAGTCACAGGGAGTCTGCTGCAATCCACTGTGAAAACTGCAGGAAGGAGAACAAGGTCAGAAGAAAGGACAGGCACAGTAGATAGGGGAAAGATTTGTTTGCAAATGGTTTAAGCTGTTCCCCACAGAAAATCTTCATTTTCTCCATTGTAATAGTTACCCTGTCCTACCTTGTGAACTAATAAATGATTATTTTTAACACTAAATGCCCTATTTTGTAGTTTGACATAAGAAATAATGTAGGCACACCTACCTCATGGCTCTGGCTGACTCAGTGTCACATCACATTGACCAGCAATTTGAACAGCCTCTCAGACATAGGACAAGAGGCAAAACTTACTGTACTACCTGTCTACATCCAGAAGAACTGAGGTGGAAAAAGACTTATCATTGCCCAAAACATGGAAGGGGATACGTAAGTAACATTTCTGAACTGAAGGGGAGAGTATTTCTTCTCTAGTGCCAAGCCAACTGCTGCTGGGAGCTTATTAGCCTCTGTGAGGAATTAATTGAGGAATTAATTCTCACCAGTTTACAAGGCATAGAAAATGTTATAAAGCAGAAGATGGAGAAAGACATGATAAGACAAACTGAGAGCAGTCTGAAGGGCACATCTTTTCATTAAGCCTGCCAAACACTGCAACATGTAATAGCAGACTGCAGATCTTTCCTGGTTTTGTAAATAACTGTGTTTCCTCCATTACAGTAAATATAGAGCATATGTTTAAATCTGGGCCTTAGACTTTAAGAACGTTATCCCCTTCCCTAGTTTTCCACAGTTGTGTATTTTCCCGCACAAAATCTTTTAACAATTATATACTAAAAGCTTGACATTGATGTAAAATTGATGTTAATTTTATCCAACTGTTCCTAATTGACATTGGAAAGTTAGAAAGGTGAATGAAAGTACAAATAACCCTTGTAAAAGCAAAAAGAGTCAGCCAGTCAGTCACTGGTTACTAGAATGAGGCTGATATAAGAAAGAAAAATATTGCCTTTCCATAATCTTGCCCCTCCCAAAGTATAACCAGTTAGATAATAACTGTGCTAACATTATACTAAATCAAATGAAATTTTGATAAATGTTGGAGGAAACATGGAAAATGACTGCAGACACTTCGACAAAAGATAATCAGGTCCATGATGATACATCACTTAGAAAAATCCACAGATGGCCTGAGATAAAGTGTCTATACTTTATCTACATATTTTACTGTGCATATCTAGTAATGATATCTTCTCTCTTGATTTTTTTTTCCCCCATAGCCCCCTCTTTAGCACTGTTTTAGTGTAGATGTGTAGGTTTTTAAAGGCTTTTTCAAGGAAACAAGTCAGATGATAACTCAAAGCATGAAACGTTTTTTCTTCTTGAATACAATAAACAACAGTCTCAGAAGGATTTTTATACTGCCTGCTAGAGGGCTGAACAGCCCCTTGACATGATCTCAGGGGCTGCAGAGAACTGGTGGGTGCAACCCACCCTTTTTCCTTCAATAAGTACATAAAAAAAAATAGTTTTTTGTAGTCAAGTATTAGACCTTGCATTCCAAAGGGAGCATAATACAAGTACAAACAGCCCACAAGTTTCCCAGAAGGGAGTTAGGCAGAAAACCCATAGGTTGACTAGACTGTAAGCTGAATTGATGTGAGTATGAACGTTCGTGTCTTGTGTGCATCCCATTTATCATACCTTTGCTTCTTTTTTTGCATGTATACTTATCTCACACAATTTTATTTTTTTGAATAGAAATTATTTTAAACTTGCATTTTTTGTAGTTTAGTTTTCTTCAGAAATATTTTTCCGGTACATTAAAAATAATCACTTTTCACAAAGTGTTGTTGTTTAAGACCGAAGTAAAACAGTGCAAGTGCAGTTGGATGAAAATGAAGATTTTAAAATAAACAACAGCAAACAACTAAACCAAAAGAAAGCAGCTCTTTTCTTCAATATTAGAAAACAAGATAGTCTATGTGATTGTTTCTCAGTATTTTGGATAAGTCTCTCACCTCTGTCAACTGAGCTATGGTGATGCTTTCACAGATAACATGAAAACGTGTTATCACTGAGTATTTTCTGACCTTATTCAAAGACATTTCTTTCTTTACTTTAGTCATCAAAAACCTCTGTACACTGTTTGGCAGCACCCTTGGTGTTGAAAGTACTTTGTTGCTGGTGAGCTGAATCTCCAGTACAACAGTTGGTAGGTACTGATCAATAGTAACTAAAGGTGACACTTTTCCAGAAGATGCTGGCTATGAGCTTCTGAGCCCTCTGGAAAACAAAATTTGGCATGACGCACACCCAGAATCTTAAGCAGCCTGTTTTATCCCAGTTCTGTAGTTGTTACTGATCTATGTAGTTCTGAAAGCACTCTTTTCCCACAAAGCAGTGTTTGCTTTATGAACATCAAAATGACATTTTTAAAGGTGAATATGATACAACCAGAAATCACATTCTTCACAGTTCTTGATGCTTGTTTCCAGAACTATTGTTTTTATCATTAGCTTTATTAACAGTCAAACTTAGTTAGCTAAATGACGTTATTTAGTGGCAAGTTCTCCAGTACATCTTCACTAATCATTGCATATTTATTGCAGATTTTATTTGTGTCGATATGCTGGCAGGTGGGCAAAACAAAGATAGACAGGGGACAGAAAAGGAAGCCCAAAAGAGAGGCTCTTCTTACCCAAAGTGTTTGACCAGTGAGGCTGCAAAATGAAAGGACAAGTTTCTGTGGTGTTTTCTATGATGGATTTTGTTAAAGTCTTTATTCTTAAGGCACAAAAGCTAATTGCTGTCAAAACAATTGTGCTAAGGTGGCAGACAGAAAATAGTGATGTATAGAGTGAAACCTGATTTCCAGGTGCTCTTGCCCAGCCACAAAGAGAGCATTTACCAGCTACCTCTTTCTTTTCCCTTACTTATGAAATAGAAGAGCAGCTCACAGATGTTTTTCAGACGGTAGGAATGGCTTCAATCATGTGGTGCCTCCAGGAAATCTTTTTCATAGGGGAAGAAGAACAAGGCTCCAGAGGGTTAATTGCATTTTCCTAAGGACAGCACTGAACTTAGTACAAGACTGCCGAACATATGACATCGGATGACCACTACAGGATTTTATGGTATTTAGTGCCACTGCTGTTGCAGTGGCATCCGATGCTTTATAGATATCAAAGGGCTGTTTATTTACTTTGCTACACTAGTTTGATGGATATTGTGCCTTGGCTTCCATTTCCCTGCACTGCTTTTTAATATAACTTGGAATTCTGTGAGATCGACTCAGATCGGTTTTATGTAAAAGCATCTTCAAGCTGCTTAACTATGTATTTAACTGTTGCTTCCTTAGGCAGAGGGCAACTTTCCTAGATTATTCTATCTGTATGTGCCTCAAAAGCCAGAGTCATAATCCTGTTATATTTTAGTCAGAAAGAAATCTAACACCCTTTCTGCCAAAATTTTCAAAGTTCTGTTAAGCATAAACTGTGTGCAGATAATCCCTGCTGTATTTTTAAGGGTGTGACTAGACGTATATATTCCACAGTAGAACTGTCTGTTTATATAGTGGCTTGTATAGTATAATATTTTCTGATTGACAACAGATTCACATCTGTACAGGAAATGGAATTGTAGTAGTGTATTTCAGAAAATAAAATAAGATGTAATAGATCTGGATATGGACCACCTGTAAGTGTCACAGAGGTCAAAGCCCACTTTCTCAAGGTTGTGTCTTCTGGAGAAAATAAGGGGTCAGAAACCATAACTCAGATGAATTGCTTGAAATATCTGTGATTTGTGGACTGGTCATCCTGTGAAAGGACTTACTATTTCATTGACTAAAACTTTCTGCAGGCATATAAGAATCCAGTTCACAATATCCAGCTGAGGCTTCTCACATGCCAAACTCTCATCCAATGTGTTAAAACAATCAATTGAAGGACCAACAGCATCTAAAACTATAATGCAACACAGGGACTGAGCAGGAAAGACTGGGGATGCTTCTGAAGTCCCCTTTGGTGGGACTCTTCTAGATATTATGTTAATAGAAAACCCTTAACAGTCAGGTTTTAAATGTTCTAATGCTTTGTCTCCACACTTTGTACCTTATAAATAGTTGAAGAATTCTTTTTTTGCACTTGTTATTGTAATCAGCAAAGGTAAATGACTTTCACTTTTAAAACCATGAATCACAGCTAACTGCTTAATGTCACTGCCATAAACATGTGTTTTATTGACATCTTAAGCCCTTTCATTGTGAGAACACCTTTTCTTCCCTTGTATATACCTCTGTTAGTCACATATCCCTACCCAAGTAAGTTGTTCATCAAGCAGCTCTCAGCCTAGCTGAGACAGCTAGTAATTAGTGATTTTGTAAGTAATTTCTCTCATAACTTTTTTTTTATGTGGTAAGAGCCTAATTTTACTTTCCTCTTTTCTGAAACTTTGGCTGTAGTTCACCCTGAAACTTCAAAATGTGTTTTGCTGTGTTCAGGGAAATTAAAAATAATCAGTTGCAGACAATTTATCTTATCTCATCTCAGAGATTCTTTTCCACTACTAGTGCTGAACAGTTATACAAATTTAAAATGTATAAAAAAAAAGAAAGGAGAAACCTGCATGTCACCTATAGGAGATTGCTTTTCATTGGTATTTGAACTCATTCCTTTGTTTATAAAGGAGATTGGATCCTTTGATATAAATGAAACACAGATGAAAATTTTTGTTGTTGCTATCAAATCACTTAAGTACCTGATGAAACTCCACTGGTTTTGTCACATTTAAAGAGGGTGAATTCATTTTAATACTTTGTAAACCATTAATAATTTGAGAAGGATTTGAAATAAAATGCTTTAGTATTTATGAATAATGTGCATTCATAAAGAGGAAAGATATTCTGCACAGCTATAACATTCCATCTACCTCTCCATGTGGAGGCCATCAGAAATGGATACCTCAAGTATGCATCTCTGTGTGCCTAAGTATAGTAATGCATTAAAATTCAGATGCTGTGCTGGGTATAAATGCAGTACAATTTCATTATTTTCCACGTCATCAGGGAGGTTGATAGGGATCCAGAGAAGAATCTAAATACCGCAATACCTAATTTTTGAGATCCCTGCAGACAAATTGTATTTTCTCCTTTTTTCAATGCATGGGGCAAGGGAGGTGTCACAGAAACTTGCAAACCAGTCAGGGATTCACATGAAAGCTCTTTGAGAACACTGAGGATAGAGAAAAGTATAAAACCGTTACTCAAGGGGACATACTTATTTCTCTGACACACAAATTCTTTTATGCAAGAGCCTGAGACACCACTTTTACACATTGCTACTCAAAACCTGACAAATAAAAACTGAACAATAAGAAAGTCTACTGAAAAGTCCCAGCCACTCTCAATATAGTAGTAGAGTACTCATCTCAAAGCAGGTCAGGGTTAGAGGGGAGGATTCAGTTCTCGATCTCTGTCCCAGGAGACTGCTATGATACTGGATAAAAGTGTTTTGTGTGATACTGTTTAAACATTGTTGTGGGTTGACAACAGAGGTTATGGGATCTAAAACGTTTCTTTTCCCTTCCTCCCCCCCGCCTCCATTGTCTCTCCCCTCCATTTTTAGGGACAGGGAAAGGGCTCTTTGAGGGCTTTTTTGGAGGTTTTTTGAAGGTTTTTGGGAGGGGGAGGGGGGATCGGGGCTGTGTTAAACTGTCTCTCCTGTGTGTTTGGGGCAGGTTGCCGTGGTGACGACAGCAAGTGAGGGTGGGGCCACTCCACCACGGTGTGGGTCCGCTGGCTCCCATGCGGCTGGGGACAGGGTCAGTCCCTGCCGCGGCCGTGTCTCCCACACGTGGGTGCTGCCTTCCCCCTTCCCGGGCTGGTTCCCCCGTACAGCTGTGCTCAGGCACGGTGCTTGCAGCAGCACAGGAGCCAGTGGGGGCGAGGCTGTTCTGTCCCGGTGCCCCTTGCTAACCCGGGCTGGGCCGGCACTGGTCCCCCTCGGCGGGCGGGGGCTGCCCTGCCCCGTCCCCCGGTTGCGGCAGTGGAGGAGGGCCTGGCTGTTCTGGGGGTGCACCCACCGCAGCTCAGCGGCTTTCCTAGTGCAGCAGACGGGGCGGCCCTGTCCCGTCTCCAATCGTGGCGCCGGCCAGTGCCAGCTCGGCGCTGCGCATGTGCGGCGGGGCTATCGGTGGACCTCACACAGCTGAGAAGCCTCTGTGGCAAGCAGCCGGGTTGGCATGGGTCGGGACGGTCCGGTGGTAGTGCTGAGACCCCCCAGGGTGCCTAGCGGGGCCACGGGGAACCCACATCTCCCGACCTGGGGTCGACCATGTGGTTGAGCCGCCATTTTTAGCTCGTAGCGGAACCTCCCACTAGGGGCGGTTCCCGGGAGCTGACTGTCCAATCAGAGGGACAGTTCGCGCCCAGGGGGCACCTGCACCTGCGCGAAATTGGTCCCCTATAAAAGGGCAAGAGCAGTGGTTATCGGTCTCTTTTCTGGACGGAGCTGGTCGGGAGAACATCTCTACTCGCCTCAGCGCTGAGTTTTGCAGCTGCGTGGGCCAATTGGCAACTCCAGCGACAGCAGCACGGATTGAGGACCACATCTTTCCATCAGCAGTGGTATTCCTTCCCAGAGAAAAGGAGGGTGGGTGGTCGCGGTCTTTTAATTGTCCTGGTGTCTTTTCAGGAGCCCCCAGCAAAGACCTAGCGCTACCCTAGCGTTTTCCTATTCAGCCGCTGGACCCGGAAGAGCTTAATTTGTCTGTCTTTGCGCTTTATTGTCAGTTTTCTGTGTGTGTAAAATAAACCTTGTTATTTGTTTTCTTTTTTTTTGGGGGGGTGTGTGTTGCTTCTATTGGATCTCTCTTGTCAGTACCATGCCTCCTAGTGGTAAAACCACGACAAACATATAAGAGAGTTGATCATACTGGAAGTCCTTGTTGAGACCAGCCACTTAACAGCCTTAACAGGCTATAAGCACAAAGCAGTATAGTAGCATTAGAACTTCTATTATGGGGATCACTGCACAGGAAATAAGGGTCTTCAGTGCCCATTAGATGTAGATGGCAGTCCAGCAAGGCTTCTGAGAAACATAGTAAAGTCACAGCATTGCTGCTTGGTGTGCAAGTCCTTTTGCAGATCACAGAATTAACTAGGTTGGAAAAGACCTTTGAGTCCATCAAGTCTGATCTATTACCAAACTTGTCAACTAAACCATGGAACTAAGTGCCGCATCCACTCTTTTTTTAAACACTTCCAGGGATGGTGATTCTACCACATCCCTGAGCAGCCCATTCCAATGGTCAATCATTCTTTCTGTGAAGAATTTTTTTCCTAATGTCCAGCCTAAATTTCCCCTGGTGCAGCTTGAGGCTGTGGTGTTTCATTCTGTCACTGCCTGGGATGTAGCTTAATACGATGGTAACATAGTCATAATACTTCCTACACCACAATATGTTTATAACAGGTCCGTAGCATAGAGTCTAAAATTTCTGTGAATTCTTTGGCACTGCAGGCTATATTTTTTCTTAGTTTTCAGATTCTGCAGGCCTGCAGTGTAAGCTGTTGTCCTGTCATTAGCATTACACATCAGGGTATGGACAGACTACTTGTTTTCTAAAAGATGAAAAGTTGCTTGTCACAACTGGAAGTAGCTGTGTGTGATCCAACTAGCAATGAAAATGACAATTCCTTATTGTCATGGGTCGGAGAACGGAAATCGTTTCTCCCCTTCCCGGCTCGGTCCCGTTTGGAGCCCCGCGGGTTGGAGCGGGACCCGCCCCCGGTGCAGCCCAGCAGGCGGCATCCGATGAGCTCTCGCTGGCCCGTGGGGTGTCCGGGGAAAGTCCCGGGCCCCGAGCGGGGGGGGCAGCGGTGGCGGCGGTGGATGTCGGGTATGCCTGCGGGCGGGCGCTCCCCCGAGGACGGCAGCCGGGGGGGCACCTCTGCAGGGGGGCCGTGCAGGTTGTTTCCCTCGCCCCAGGGCCGGGTGCCTGGTGCTCCCCTCTTCGGGCGTCAAAGCCCTGGGGTGGGAGCCGGGGCGGAGGCTTGAGGATGTACCTGTGGTCCGAGCTGCGGGGAGGCTGAGCCCAGCGGATCTTGTGAGCCCGGGGCTTCTGGGCTGCCTGGCGCTTTGCCGAGCGGGCCTCACGGGGCGTCCAGTGTGGTGACGCAACTGACCCCAGAAAAGCCATCAGGAGCAGCGCTGGCGGTGGCTGCCACTAACGGCAGTGCCCTCCCGGCGCACGTGGCATTTCCAGACGGACGCGGTGCTTCCCGCCACTGTGTACACGGGGCGGGCCCCAGGGGGGAT
Source organism: Neodrepanis coruscans (assembly GCA_013400695.1). Lineage (NCBI taxonomy): Eukaryota > Metazoa > Chordata > Aves > Passeriformes > Philepittidae > Neodrepanis > Neodrepanis coruscans. Next base: position 16,761 of record VYZS01013155.1, on the reverse strand, counting down.
GATCAATGAGGGAAGGGCCAGCCCCGGGGGACCCACCTGCGCAGGCGTGGATTGGGATCTCCTTATAAAAGCGGCGAACGGCCGCCATCTTGCTCTCTTCGACTCTGTACGCAGCTGTGGCCACATCGTTCCTCGTCTTCGGGTCAGGAGTAGTGGCCACATGGAGGACGGGTCAGCGATTCAGCCGCAGCAGTCTGGTGTGATATTTGCCTGAGAGGGGAAGGCGTTTTTTGATCACGTTTTTTCATGATTAGGTTTTCTTTCTTTCCTTTTTTTTTTTTCTTTCTCTTTTGGAGGGGTGGACTTTCTCTTTCTCAGAATTGCATTATTCCTCGTGAATTTTCTGGGAGGCGGATTTTCTTCCTTGGGGAGGGGAGTTGTTTCTTCCCTTTCGTTTGTTTTTTTTTTTTTCCCTTTGTGTTTTTTTTTTCTTTTCCTCGGGGGCGAGTGGTCTGGCCATTATCGGCGACTATTGCCAGGGTTCAAAGACCACATCCCTTCCATCAGCACTAAATCCCTTCCTGGGGCTATCGGGAAGGGGAGGGAGGGGGCGCTCGCAGTTTCTAACTTTCTTGAGTGTTTTTCTTCAGTAAAAGCCGAGCAGAAGCTCGCGCTGCTGGGGGTCCTCAGACTGGCCGCATGCTCCCTCTAATTACCCCGGCGTCTCCCCGGGAGCATCAGAGAGAGACCAGCACTATTTCCAGAGTGTCCTCATCCCAACACGGGCCCTGGGAAACTTAATTTGCTGTTTTGTTTGCACTTTATTTGTCGGGTTTTGTGTGTGTGCGAAATAAACTGAGATATTTGTGTGTTTTCTTCATTTTGGGGTGTGTCTGTGGCTTCTCTCAGAATCTCTTGTCCAAAATCGCTAAATTTGTGATAAAACCATGACACTTATATTCCTTATCCATATTCCTGTTTTATCTTTGTTTAAGCAGACGAAAGAAGAAATTCACAGGGTATAAGAGACTCTCAGAAATCCATGTAGCTGATTGAAAGATCTTGAAGAAAAATGTAGCAGTATTTAGGAAATGACTGATACCTTCTGAATCAAAGCTTTCCTCTCTAGTAAAGTAATTTCTGATTTCATATTGGATTCCTTGAACTGTCAGAAACATGAATTAAAAATATGGAAATATTCCAGAATAAAAGTAAGGCTTATCTTCTTAGATCCATCTGTCTTCTCAAGGAGATTTAGTTTCTTTCTTCACCTGAGAAATATCAGAATGAACAGCAAAAAAATTATAATAATAAAGAAAGAAACAGATAGCAAAATATGAGAAAGAAAGAGCTGCAATGCCTCTGCAGAGCCAAGTATTTCAATTTCAATTTGATCTCTGTGGAATTCTGCAGCTTGGGAAATATAGAATCATGGCTGTTGTAAGTTGCGAAATAATTTCTAAATGCCTAAAGAAAAAACAGGGACATTTCATTAGAGAATAAAACTGTTTAAATGTTCAGTTGCTACTCAAATATTCAGACATTTAAATGGCAAAGAACTATAGGAAACAGTGTACCAAATTTGTGTGTCATAAAATGGTGCTGTTAAGGTCAGTGAAACTTTCAGGTGTAAAAAGTGTCAGAATTTCATTCCATATCTTTGTCTTCAGGTATCACCAGCAGGGAAATTGATTTCTTTTTTAATTCTTGGAGGACCCTTCTAGCCGTTAGACAGAACTACTAGACAGACCAACAAGAAGCTGCAAATGGGATTTTTCTATAGCTTTGGTGTTACTGAAAATGAGACATAACTGCTAAAACCATTGCTTGTATTGTAGAACAAATTCTCTCCTGGTGTAAAATTACACAATTCCATTGGCTTCAGTGATGTTACACCCAATTTATGCCAGGAGAATACGTAACTCTTTATCCATTTATCTATAAGCTGGTTGTTGTGACTTAATTTCAAATGAATTATGTTACTGTTCTTGGTCTGTGCCCTTGCAGCAGTTTATTACTTTGAAGGCTAGTTCAGCAGAAATAAATAAATATGTGATTTGCAGTCTCAGCAAATGTCCTAGCCAGGAACAATGGCCTTACTGCAGTGTTCCAGACTAATTGCCCCCAATTTTCTGCTCTAACCTTCATACGCAATACGTTCCTTCCTTGCACTATTTTCCTTACTCTTTTTCCATCCCAATCCTTATGTTCAGGTTTCTCCAGTGTCAGCAAGTCTTTAACCATCAGTTCTTACATATTCAAATTCCTCTAGAGAATAACTTCCTCTACAGTGATCATAAGAAACATGTATTACATTTAAGAAAGTACATTACTTAGGAAAAGGATATGCTTTAAATCTTTCCTTCTTAAGCTCTTGCCCTGAATTTTTGTGTTTTATAGTATGACCTAGGATTTATGGTAACAAATACTGTCATTATAATTGTTTTGTCCTTACTAGTATATCATCATCCAATGTTTTTCTAATTTCACAGTCAAAACCTGCCATCAAATATCATAAGCAGTTTAACTAATATTAATACAAGTAGGAAGATTTTTAAGCTTATTTTAAGGCTGATTGGCAGCAACTTTCTGTCCAAAAACTGAATGCAATAGCGGTAAGTTAATGATGAGCATTAATAAATCGTGCTTGAGGTAATTTCTTAGATACTAAGGACCTTTTGATGATTAGAGAGCATGTCTGAAAATTGGTTTGAACACCTACTTAATGGCCTGTGACTTTGTAAGGCATTAATCCAGAACACTGACTTAATTTCTTCATTAAGGCTTCAGCATTAGAGGAAGTTGTTTGTGAGGCCTGTACAGTGATGTACAGGAAGGAAGAAATTAAAAAAAAAAACAACATTCGGAGTGAAATAAGTAGTTCCCAGCTAGATACTTTGGGGGACACGTGCTAAATTCAACAGAATTGGTTTTCATAGTCCAGCTGCATTTCTGCTGAACAGTTCAGCCAGGCATGGAATCTGAGTCTACAACCTTTGTGTGCTTATCCAGTATGAGAGATCATGGATCATTCTGTTGAATACAATAAGTAGGTGAAAAGTAAAAGGAATATTCATGAAAGCCACGATACCTGTGAAATGGAAATGTTAAGTTGTTGTTGAATTCTTTTATTAAGTTATGTAAGAAAAGAAACCACATTAAAATTACTGCATTGTATCCGCCCTGTAGCTTATCTGGCCTGGTCTTCTCCTTGTAGTGTCCCATGTGGACTCTTAAAAGAACTATTATGAAATAAGGTTATCACTATGGAAAATTTTACTCCTAGTCTGATTTAGTTAGCATTGATATAAATTTTGATAAATTATAGAGGAACAAAATAGAGTCTTGCATCATCTTTTTCATATTATATGCAGTTCTACTGTCCCTAGGGTGGTCCCAAACACAGATTCGTAGTATATTGTTTTACTGCCTTTAGTTTATACGTTCAAGGTCTTGATAAAGTCTTTTCCTTCTGTCCTTTGTCTATCCATTAGGCTTTAATGGGTTACTCTATGTTACTCTGGGTAACTTTTTGCAAGCATAGTAGGTTTAAAAGCAAATTCTTAGATTACTTTGCTGGGGGAAAAAAATTGTAGATGTTTTTCCTATATAATACAGTTTGACAAGGATGGTTCTATGATACTTTCAATAACTTCTTAGAGAATTTACTTTCTATCAGAGAAATGTGTTTGTAAAATCAAGAGACTAAAAAAATCTTTTTTTCAGTGTAGGTTGTTGATATTACATTTATATCATGGTTCTAAACATAGTCAAATGTACTTTAAAATGAAATTTTATTGAAGTTTTTGACATGTTAAGGTTTTTATGGTACTAGTCTTGTACTTCTGTTGATGTAATTTTGCACATTGAAGCCTGTCTGGCTTTACCCCAATGCTCTCCCACTCCCTAGTGGTTGCTCATGGATATGTCCCTTCTTTCCTGCCCCATGATCCACACCCCCCACCTGATCATAGAAAATCCTATCTCTTTTCAGTGAAATCTCAGATATGCTATTTGCATTGTGCAAATAAATCAGTATAATGACCAGAGAAAGTGGGGAAAGAGATCACCTGTAGTGCAATACCCTGTGTAGAAAACAGTCTCAGTACATGAAGAACCATTTGAAAACCCGGCATTAAACAATTTTTGGAATGTTCTTATTGACTCCGGAACAGCTATTCTATATTTTTGCTCCACAGACAGTCATGCCAATTTTTGAAAATCTTTACTTACAGAATCTTGGAATCACAGAACAGTTTGGGCTTGAAGGGATGTTTAAAGGTCATCTAGTCAAACCCCTCTGCAATGAGCAGGGACATCTTCAAATAGATCAGTTGGTTCAGAGCCCTGTTCAACCTGAACTCATGCAACATCTAGCTAAAGAACATAAGGAATCTTCCTTCTTTTTTCTCTGTACATTATCCTTTATTATAATTTTTTCAATATCACTGTAAGAGAAGTTGTTTGTTATTATGGTAAAAAAAAATTGGAATGCTTTTGTTTTATTGAACTTTGTATGAAGGTGTATGTTTGTATGTTTATAATTTAAGATAGTATTGCTGAAATAACCCAATCACTTCATGCCAAATTTAGCAACTATGCAATTTTTGTATAGAACAATATAAATTTCCCTACTTTACAAGCAATTTCCATGTTTTAAGAACAATTTCAGTTACAAATTTTTAATATATATCCAATAGGTGTAGGATAGTTCTTGTAAATTAATTGAGCAGGAAGTTTTTATTCCAGGTGTTATTTCAGTCAGTTTCTTTTAATTTCTATCATTTCTCACCATCCTGCTCTGACTAGCTTCCAAACATGCACTTGCTGTAGGTCAGGTTCTGCATTTGGCTTTAAGCTTGGGACCCATTATCAAAAGTTTCCTACAGAGGGAGAGTCTTGGCTTTAATCTTTTCTATAGGTATGACACCAGCATAAAATGGGTTAATTTGTCACTTTAAACGGCAGGTAAACAGCCTATCACTTTTTTTTAAGTCTGAATTCCTATAAATATCCTTAGCACTAAATATGAAATATGTAGCTTGGAACATACGTTATTTCCGTGTTTGAGCAGAAAGTCCTTTTTGTTTACAGTTTTCCTGAGTTTTCTTGAATGGCCAATTATACTGAATATATATGGAGCCTAGTATATGTTAAAAAATTCACCAAATTCTGTGGTTATGCTCTACTTTGAATGCAGACTTATTTGGTCCCTTGGCTCATATATTGTTACAGACTTTCTATACAGAGTAGCTTAATGCTTTTCCTCCTACAGAAGATTTATCTGCCTTACTTTGGGCTTTTAAAAAAAAATTAAATTCGTGTAACTTTCTCTATTTTTTTTTTACAGTCAATGAAGAGAAATGGACACCTCAAGGGAATGATTCTCCTCTTCCTAAGATTGATATCTAGGATACGTCAGATGGATTGCCCTTTGGAGGTGCCAATTTGTTTCCAGTTACTATCAAGGGAACTTAGGATGCCTGGCTTAGTCTTACATCAGTAACTTTTAGATGTCTGCAATTATGTGACATAATCTGTACTTCCTTATCATGACATTACTGAGGATATGAATAATTAATTCTCTTCAGAAAATATTACCTTGAAGACAATAGTGTTTTGATTGACACCTAAAATGTTAAAGATAATTCAACGTACATATATTTGGCAAAATCTTGGGAGATTTGAAGAAACAGCTGCTCACAGGAGAATGACTTGTACTTTTGGATTCATGTAATAGAAAAATATATGGAAAAATATATAGAAAAATAAAGATTTAAAATGGATTAACGGAGTTAATCTCACTTAACTTTCAAAATCTACAATGGAGACATCTAAATATGATGTAACCTTTCTAGGCTCCTTTTCTAGTCAGGGGACAGAAATAAGATCTTTTAAGGTACCATATTTTTGAGCTATGTTAATGCTCAGTTTAAAATGAGATGAACAGTGATCTGAAAGTTTCAGTTTTTCTCCACTGATACTAACACAAGGCTGAAAAAAGTTCTGCTGTAAATGTGAAGTCTTGAAACGATTCAGTGACCCTCAGCTCTTTAGTGCTACATAATGCTAATGTGTTGCTGTGACATCATTTAATAACTGTGACATTGTACAAATATTTATGGCTCAAATGTGGCATTGGTTGATAATAAAGTCAATTTCAGCTGTGTGTAGACAATTATTCCACACACTGTTACCTATTATATAAAATTTTTAAAAAGAGCTTAGAACTAATTTACAATGATGATAGAAAATTAGTAACAATGATGAGAACACTTTGGTCACATCTCAAGATTTTGAATATAGCCACACATCATCACGAATATGTTTTTTTACATATGATTTTTACATTTTTTGCAGTCTTGATATGTTTTCTCTATGGAAGCTTTTCTATATATTTTCCTTATTCTGTATGAGTTGTCATATTTGTTCTTAAATTTGAAGAACATATTGCTTTTATTGTTCTAAAATCCTTCACTAGCTTGAAATGGATGAGAACATTGGCACAGTATTAATTTTTGTTGTTTACTTGGATTTCATATAGATATATAAATATATTTATGAATAAAATATTTTCCTTTTTTATCTCTTGCAAGAATATTGCTTTGTAAGCCTTTAAGTAATTTTACCTTCCATTTACATATATCTTTCCTTTTACTTCTGTGTACTGTTCCCACAACCAATTGGCCAGTCTCTTCAGGTAATCTTGTAATGTTCTTCATCACAATGCCTTTATTCCTACACTTTTTTTTAGTCATCAACAATTTTAATCACACCTATGTGTGCTAAGAAAACTCTGCCAAGAGAGAAAAACACTGTGAGAGAAACAAATAATAAATAAAGCAGTGATTTTATTTATTCTTTTTACAACAGGACTTGTATATCTTTCTTGTGTTTAAGAATTAATTCATAAATATGATATTTTGTTTTGAGAAGTGCCAAGCAACCTTGGTTTTCATACTTTACAAATTCCTGCTACAAATAGGCTCTAGCAACACAATAAATAACAATCAAGTGACAGTTAAAGAGATTATGGTTGGGGGTCATTTGTGAGGTCCAATGTCATTCATTAAATGAAAGTGATCGAATCTGTTAAAGAGGCTGACATATAACAAATACCCCAACATTTCTCCACTTTACTAATTTTTAGGAAAAAGAATGCCAACAGAAAGAAAACATTTTCCATGATACAAAACAATGTGGAGATGATTATATAAAAAACTGAGTGATTTTCATTTTTACTCTCTCCTTGTTATTTATATCACTCCCCTGCTGCATTACAGACAAGGTACACATCACATGGTGACTGGTGATCTGTGGAAAATACAATCATATCTTTTCTTATTTTGCTAGAAAGAGCATTAGACCACTGGGTAGAAAGAGATTGAAGGATGGAAGAATCATTTTTTTGTCCACTTGGTTATATTATTTTCTTTTTGTATGCCTGGAGATTAAGAAACAACTGATGTAGTACAACCAAGAAGAGTAAGCATCATAAAAACAACCGCCATATGTGGAATAAATCCCAAAGCACACAATTCATGACTTATTTATTCCTATTTGTGTCTTAAATTTGAATTGTAAAGTTTCATATGTGTGCTAACATGCACAGAAATGTCCCTTAGGGAGTGAGATGAGCAGCACTCACCTCTACTCTTGTCATGACTTGGGCTGGTGGCAGACAGTCACCTTGTACAAGCCTGGCCCTACAGCCATGCTCACAGCATTCCTGAAGAACACACAGAATAAGACCTTCTCTGGAAAGTAACAACTGTGGACACTTCCACCGAAATGCAGGGCCAGAGAAAAGGTTTTGCTTTCCTCTTCACTCAGCCAGGCATCTCCCTCTTCAGACAACTTGCAGTTTAGGGAGCCCACTGGAATGGGCTGCCAAGGGATGTGGTGGAGTCACCATCCCTGGATGTCTTTAAGAAAGGATTGGATGATGAATTTAGTACCATGATCTGGATGATCTAGATGATGGGATGCTGTTGGGTAATAGGTTAGAAATACGTTAGGTGATAGGTTGGATTCGGTGATCTCTATGGTCTCTTCCAACCTTGTTAATTCTGTGATTCTGTGAAATGAGAAAACTGTTTCCAGTTTTTTTCTCTGCTTGGCATGGCATTTACAACCATGACTTTCTCCTGCTCCAGTTTTCAGGTGAAGGAAGAGCCCTGGAAGCTTGCTTTGTCATGATTGTTTCTTGCTATTGCACCCTCAACAATGTACAAAAAGATGTGGAATTTGTGAAACAAAATGGAGACAATGGGTCAAATGGCTGAAAAAAAGAGACTTGCATTCAAATCCTTGTGCCCTGAGCTCTTTATGTATTTTTGACACTGCATCATATCTGGATTAGAAAATCAGAAGCAGGCTGATGAGAATCCAATTTCCTCCACATCCAGGCAGAAGACACAGAACCTAGCTGCCCAGTTATCTTTCTCTTCTGTTCATCACTTGCCACAAGTCTTGCATTCCTTTGCATATAGTCAAACAGCTAAACATTAAAGAAAAACTTTGCACTCAACCAGACTAAAATGTGAATTTCCTCCAGGTGAGTTGCAAATCTCTCACTGGGAATATGCACATCACCACTAAGGTAGTGTATACAGTCAGAGAACACAGCTGATATCTACTCTTCAAAGAATATAAACCTCCTCAGTTAATCTTTAAATTTCAGAAATGGCTCTAACTCCTGATTCTAAGTTGATAGAGGCTTCTTTCTCAGAAGGGTGTTCTGTTCAGAGAAATATGTATGGAGTGTTTCCTATTGACTAGCTGTACATAACTCCTTAAAAATGTAAAATGGTTTTATAGATCATCCTTCGCAGGCCTTCTCTAGTTATTGCAGAATAATCTGAAAATGTGCTTAAGTCAGGATTTGTGAGCTACTTGGTTAGGGCAGGCTATCTGGCATGAAGTGAGATCAGTAGGGTCAGGTAATCATGTTATATTGGTACTAACCAGCATTGCATTGGTAAGTGCTTTTCATTCCTCTAAGCAACTGTATCTTCTTTCTCTCTTTACAGCACAGAGAGCTGAAGGGATACAACCACAATTCCCCTTAAGGGGGTAAACACTCAAATCATACTGGGATTCATAGCAATCATAATTATTTCATGTATATATATATGTATGTATGTATTTCTGTCCAGTGGTTCCTCAATCTACCAATTCTGATTGCAGTACAGTTCTAGTACTCGATATAGTCTGCTGCACCACTCATAAAAGAGTTAAAGGAAAATAGAAGTCTTTTTTACTTTATTAGCTTGATAATAATATAGGGTTTAATTGATCTCACTGCAGCAGAATTTCTAATTCTGAAATAAAAAGTGAAAAGTCAGGGATCTTGAATTTTGTGTTAATAGGTCTTAATGAATCACGCTGAAATAGCTGGCTCAAACAAGTCAGAACACTGTCAGCCAGCTCTGTTTGCCAAGAGTCCATTTCTCTTCTAAGAGATAAATGAGGTTCCTCAGTGTGGAGAATGCAGAGTGCTAGTGTTATGCCCTTTTATTTTAGAGTTCATTTATTCCAGTTATGATGAAAGGTCACAAATTTCAGTGTTCCTTTTCTGCTTCCTTCAATTCTTACAGCTGAAACTTTCTAGAGCAGGGCTAATAAGACATCTCAGAGTACACTTTGTGTCAGTCAGTTCTCCTACCATTATCTTTGTGACTGAAGTCACCATTATTAAGATATATTTTAATTTTTATCATTTGTAATGCCTATATTTTAAAGTCCCAATTAGTGCCTAGGGAGTTAATATAAAACTTCTGGGTCACTACAGGGAGTTCTGAATTAAACCCTGTATTACTAAGGACCTCCTAATGTTTTTTCAATATGCCCCTGTACTGGGTCAAGAAGTGTCTATCTGCCAACTAGGTAATATTAGCTGCTGTAATCTGCAAATGCCAATTGGTCTTAATTCAAACAAAATCAAATTCAAATTACTGTTGATAATGAAAATTTACAATAAGTTACATTTGGATGCTACAGTGAGAACTTATTTGGAGTGCTGAATCCAGTCATACTCTTTATGCTGAAGAATAGAATTATAGATTATGGTAATGAAGCTGATAGGAGCTAGGTTGTAAAGCAAATTTCAGAGCTATGAAAGAAAGAAGATCAAAAAGATAATGTAAAATTATCCTACATTATTCTTATTTATTTATTTATTTATTTATTTAATAGTGGTGAGCAGAGGGAAGGGCTGGGGGAAGGAATACAGAGAAGAGAAGAGCTGACAGAGTTTCAAAAACCTGTTTATTATAATAAAAAATTCTTGACTAACACTTAGTGTGAGATAAACCATGAAAAAAATAATAGTCCTCAAAACTATGAGGCAAAAGAAGATGCCATATGAAACAAAATAAGGTGCAATATTTCTACTTCCGTCTTAAATAAATATTTTCAGGAAGGTTTGTCTGAAGTACAGAGTCCTGTGATACGGCATTTTCTTCAGGATACTTAGATTTATTCTTATCTGTACTTCTAGATATTCTGAGATTAGTTCCTGAATTGTTATTCCAAAGTCTGTAAAAGAGCAATAATGAAAATTGTAATTACAGTATTTTTAAGTGTTGTATAGTTAAGATATGAAAAGAACACAATAAAAAGTTAGCAGCCACAGAGATGAAAATATGACTTTTGCTGCACAAGTTGCAGGTCCAGTGAATAACGGGAGATGATCAAATGACACATATATCTTAAGTACAGTGATAGTACTACAGAGAAAAATTATCCTGAATTAATCTTAAACATTTGATATAAACATTTTCTGGGTTTGTTATGTCTATCATTAGAAATATGTCCTAATACTTCACTTCAACATTTCTTTGTTCATTTAAAGATGATTCTTCCCATCCAGTTCACTAACTCATTCAATTCAGTTTTTCCTCAATTTTACTTGACTTCTGACTTGAAGAATCTAATGTTCCTCCTCAGCTTCTTCTTCTTTAGGCTAAAAAAGAAAAAAAAGATTCTTGTCACAGTTTATACCATTTAAGTATTTGATAATGCTTGTTTGTCTCATTCAGACTATCACCAATTAGTTTAGCCTTCTGAGGTATGGCACTAAAATCTTACTGCTCCTAGACAGGACTGTATTTGCCAATGTGTTTGTTCAATACCATTGTAGCTCTTGTTGCTAGACTAAAGAAAGGAAAAGAAATAAGATAATTTACTAAGATCACTGTTGGCGAAACTTATGCTACTCTTGCTAAAAGTCTTTCTCAAGTTTTTCTAATAACCCTATACATTATACATAGTTTTATTAATTTCTTCATGTTTTGTGGTATTCATAGTTCATTCATGAATTACCTGAAATAAGGCCCAGATTCTAACATTAAGTAATTTTCTACTAGAACAAGGAACCCCTTACAGCCTCTAGTGTTCAATACATGCAAAAATACAAAATCTGTTTCATATAAGTGAAGTCAAAATCCAGCAGTTTAAATTGCAACTGTGCCTTTACTATAATATTCATAGTTTTTTACTATTTTTAATAGAATTTTTTTCTTCTAGAATTTGGCTCAAAAACGTAAGTTATTTAACAGATATAATTAGGTTGGTAAGCATTAACAGTTAATTATCATATTAATAAACAGTTATTATTTGCATTCTATACTGAACTATGCCAAAGCTGCATTATTATGCATGCACTGCTCTTAGGCAACATAAATGTCCTTAAAGGAAATCATTACAATTTAAATAAAATTGGGAGCTACTAGTTAGGGAAAGCTGTAGGGCACACACAATACATATTAAGCAAGGAACTATAGTTTTCCCAAATCACATCTTTTCAGTAAATTCACATCACAGGGCTATCTCTGTTTAGTTAAGAGGAAAATAGTTTATTTTTTCCTTGCAATTTTACAAGGGCAATTTTTAACCGAGGACAAGCCATCCCTCAGAATGAAGGCAATGCAGAGTCACAGCATCATATTATTTAATATAGCTTAGTAAAGTATGACAATAATTTAAAATTTGTTTTATTTCAGACTATATTCTAAGAAATGGATTTGCTGTGGCACTAGCATATTCTGCCCAAGCAATGTGAAGCATAGACTGAAGGCTAGAAGTACCCTTAATAGTGTCCAATGTTAAATATACTTCTGGTTAGATTTTTGCTTGGTTCTGCTTTGTCTGTGTTTAACAGATACAGTAAAGACTTGTTCTCTTCTATGACATATTTTTGTCATATGAAGGTTAGTTGTTTGACTTAATTTATTTGACATCTGTTAAAATATAAGGAGTTGGAACATTAGTTCCTGGTATCTTCTTGGAAAGATAGCTAATTAGTGTTTTACACTGCCATAACATTTCCTTAGTTTAAGTAAATGACTCACGTTTATGAAAATGTTTTATGTTGTGTGGGTGCTAAGGATTTTTCAGATGAATTAACCAAAAGCTCAAGATTAGCTTTATTAATAAGCATTATTTGAGAAATGTGACATAGAGCAAATTAAGTGGCTCATAAAGTACAGTAGCAGAAAACACTCTATAGTCTGTCTTTTTTTAGCAGCAAGACATATTAAAACTTTTGGGTTTTTTGCAAAAAGGAGTGTCAAAATAGTTAAGAACACTCCTCTAACTCCTACTAGCAACACAACTCTGCCTTACATCTGCTTTTTCATATTTTGAATCCTTTTCATTTCAAATATGTTAGGCTAAAGTAAGAGTGACTCATCAATATACAGTTGAATTGTGTGAGTTAAAAAACAGAACAGTGATAGAGATCCAGTACAATATAGAATATATATATATCAAAAATCTATATCAAAAATCTATCTGAGCCTCTTGTTTGATACTCGAAAGAAAAAAAAACACATTAATTACACATTGTTTATAATAAAGCTAAATGTAAGTCATAGCGGAGTACAGAAGAGCAACATTTTTATGTCTACTGTCCATAACTATAATGAAAATGGATGCTAAACACTGCACACATTGAATCCAAGTGTCTTTGGCAATGAAACTCACTCAATGAAACTTTCTTTAGTACAAGTTTTAAGTGTTAAATTCTGCCTTCCTTGTTCCCAGTATCAACCAAGAATACTGTTTTGAGTTCTTGACATAAACAAGAATAGAATCTGACCTTCTTGCAGCAAAGGCTGCTACAATCTGCATCACCAAAATAAGCTTGTTTGACTTTCTGAATCCATATTTACATTGCTTTTAAAACAACATTAAAAATAACCTTTTTTTTAAATTAATATTGAGAAACACTATCGGTGGCATCCATTATTTCTGGCTTTACTGGCATTTGAAGCCTATGACGTACTGCTAGTATCTGAATATGTGACCTTACACAACAGTCTTGTCATTCCTGGTTTTTACCTTATGCAATTGAATTGTCTATAAAAGAAGGTCATCAAGGCTGTCAGTGAGGGATTATGGCATTACCATAGTTGGCATGAGGTAGTGAGCAAGAACTTGTGATTAGACTTGTGCCACTGCCAAAAAAGCCAGTTGAACTGGGTTCAGATCACTGCTCTGAAATACATAATGGGCTCCTGGCTGTAGAGTTGCAATTTCTCTGACACTTATTCTGCTACCAAAATGCGTTAGGGACTTAGGGAGAATATGTCAAGTTCACAGCACACATTCTAAGGCATTTTTGGTGATGTCGGGCTACACATTACCATTTGATTACAAAAATCAAGGCTTGAAAATGAATTCTAGGATTGTCATTTGCATCAAACTTGATAAACCAAAATCTAGTCATTTAACTGATACCACTAGAGCTACTTGATGGGATTCAGTCTAAAGCTTTATTCCATAAGGAATAAGAATTTTTTCTCTTGTTCCGTAGGAGCATGTATGCCCTGTGTGTATCTGTTTGCAGTCTTTAGACCTGAGTAAAATGACTGTATTAAAAGTGAATATTCAGATACATTGAGAATGCTTCATCTGAAGCCAGAAAACTCTCTATAGGGAACCTTGCTAAATAAAGAGCGGTATTTTTGCTTGATCCTCTGGAAGAGTGGTGTTGGAAGGAAAAGAGGTTGTCTTGTATGAAATGTAGGTTATCAGTACAGTCCAATAAGCTATGGGAGATATATGGAAGGACAGTTAATGGGCAGTGCTTAAATAGCAAGAGATTTTCACCGTCAGGAAACAATGAATCAATCTGTTGTCAAAACATCCTGAGGTGGAAAACCTTACAAATAATGTTGTTCTGGTTTTTGCCATTATGGAGCAACCTTCCCCTTCCAATATTTTAGGTCGATTTTAGGTCAACTTCTAGGTCAATTTTTGCATTCACTATTTCCTGTTCTTTTTAAAGCCAGAATTATTGCCAAAGAATTATTACTTATTAGACATAGGCAGTCAATAAGATTTTCCCCCCATTTTCCAGATGAGAGCTTAACATTTCTGTTTTATTTACAGGAAATATATTTAACTAAAAAATCCTATAAGAACTGCTTCATACACAACAACCCATGACAAAAATGTAGTATTAGTAAAATGGAAGTATTTTAATGGAACAGCATATTCTTGTTTTCTTTGGGGGAATATTGCAGTGTTTATTTCCTGTAATAGTGCATCACAGTAATAATAACTGGGACAGTATTCCTGGTCTGGCATAGGAGCAGGTGCAAGAACATTGTATATAAACAATTAGCCTTGGGTTTGGTATTCCTAACATGTTTTGGGTTTTTTTAGGTTTATATTATTATTATTATTTTATTTTATTTTATTCTCTGCAAAAATATGAGTCAAAACAATCACCTCAGTAATAAGTGTTAGTAGACCTCAATGCTCCCTGATGTTAGCCAATAGTTTTCATAAACTTAGTGTGTATATACTTATCAACTGTTAATTGGGAATGTGAATGTAAGTTTAGACTAAACTGTACCAGTCAGCAGCCTGTACAGGTATATTTCTTCTAGCCGCAAGAGTTACTAAAAAGAAATACTGCCAGCAATAAAATTAATTGATATTTCATCAAATAAATGCTGTGGGATACTCTACATACAAATCATCATCTGTGACTTTTTTGAAGACATATATAAGATAAGATAGCAGTATGGTCTTAACTCTGAATTCTGGTGATGACTGACTATAATAGATTTTCTTCCTTTAAATGTCATCAGGAAAACTTAATTTCTTTTAGAAGTAGACATTCTTAATACTAAGTAATACTAGTCTTGAGGTAGTTTTTTTGCATTTACATTAATTTTCTTACAAGACATAAAGTTATATTGATATTTCTTTAATACTGATTGAATTTTAAAATGTCTTTACTCTGTGAGGGAATATTTTGCACTTAATATTGTTTTTGTAATTCTTTGTAGTAATTCTTTTTATTATAATCCTTTGTAGTTTATGGTGCAACAAAATTTCCATTCATAGCTTGATTTTTTTATATCTTTACTTTTAAAATCATGAAAACTATTCTTCGTTTTAGGTAGCTGAATTATTACTGTGTTTGAAGTGAGCTAAATTGTGGGTTCCTATTTCAATCCTAAACATCAAAAATCATAGTAGACTTCTGAAAAAAAACTTTCGATTTTTCTTTCTAAGAGGTGAGAAAGCAGGAACAGAGAAGAGAGAAAAGTTTATATTCTAATGTATCTGAGACCCATCCTCAGGATCAGAAAGCAATTGACTGAAATCTTGTTTCAAACTCCACTAGGACTTAATTGTGAGAGACAGAACTATGCATCCTTGCTGAGGGCAAGGATGGAGAGGGGGAGGGATGGACTCAGTTCTGTTATCTCGTAGAAACTGTTTTGAGACAAAAGCTTAGTCCCAAATAGGATTACCTGTGAAGAACTGATTATGTATAATAATTGTATTGTACAACTGATCATATACAATGCAGCAACATACTAACTATATCATAATTAAAATACGTCACAAGTGTGGTGTGGTGCAGAAGTGGGAAACTAGGAAGGTAAACTGAGAAAAAAGAAAGAGAATGGGTATTCCAACATATCTGTCTTATAAGAAACATAAGGCAAAACATTCAAAGTGAAATTTTGCATTTATGAAGCCTGCTTTATTCCCTTCCTTCCCTTGCTACTTAGGTTACAAACTTTTCAGAGCAGCTGGAGAAAATCAACCCTCTGTATGCTTGAATGACTCTCTGGGCAGTACAAATGAGTCATCACTGAATTTAGTGTGCAGCAGGAGAAAGATAATACTGAAACAAAGTGTTCTGGTGTGTATTTCTGTAGTGTCTAGCATAATGGGTCTCTGCTCCTGACTGAGGCCTCTGGACATTCCAGTGATTTAAATATTAACTACTACTAATAAAAGGACAAGCACTTTATTTGCATCCATGTTGCCATCTGTTCTGTAGACTGAATCAATACCAAGTACATGTTTAGTTTTACTTACTTTTCTTTAAGCAGTATCCTTCATTTGCTTCAAAAAACGTGACAGTTTTAAAAGCTTCCAGTAAATTTTTAGCATTGAAAGACAATTGTCACTGTTTTTTAAATCTCATTGATAATCAACAGTAGCTGTAGGTTGGAATTAGAAATAAGATACTGATTTAGGGCAACAAAAATGATTAGGGAACTGGAGCATCTCTCTTTCTTATAGTCTGAGGGAGCTGGGAGTGTTCAGCCTTGAGAAGAGATCACTAAGAAGGGACCTCATCAATCAGGAATGACTGAGGGAGCTGGAGTTGTTTAGCCTGAAGAAGAGGAGGCTTAATGGAGACCTGTTGTGGGTTGGAAAAAATAAAACCGTTCCCCTACCACCACTCCCTGGCGGGGCTGTCCGTGGTCCCGGGCTGTCGCGCCCGTGGGAACCGCGTTGGGAACAGAGCCGTGGCACACGCTGGGAGCCACCGGGCTGCGG
>VYZS01013154.1:0-18165 GCA_013400695.1 Neodrepanis coruscans | reverse complement strand
GCCGAGGCCTGATGGCAACAATATACCAGTAGTTCTCCAGAGCTTTGATTTATATATGTGCAATTCTTTTCAGAAGCTATTCAGGCTTAAATACAGCAAATTGAAACAAAGTGACAGTTGTCATGTTCTGTAAATTGTCCTTTATATCCTTTGAACGTGGTCTCTGATCTCAGTTAGCACTATTAATGCCTAAATAGGAAGATATCCAAAACAGTCATCATTGTTTTGTCAGTATCATAGTTTGGACATCTAGGACATGCTAGAGCCCTAACCTCTGAGAAGGTATGATTACCACTAGTATCTGCAGGGAAGACACAAGAGTCATAATTCTTCAGTTGCTGGATGAAAAGTTGAAAACATTTCTGAAACACTTCTAAACACTTTTAAAAAACTAAATTATTGCATCTAAATTTTTTTTAAATTGTATTGCAATGACATAGTGATATAGAAAATCATTCTGTTCCTGCATTCTGGCCTACAACTGTCTGTTTTATCTGAGGTATTGTATCCACACAGCAATTGTAAGAGAATTAAGGAAGAATAAAGGGGCAGAAAGATTTGCTTTCTTTTTATTTACTTCAGTGGCATTGACAATTCACTGGGATGTTTTTTTATGTACTAGACTTTGCAGGCCATGTCAAGGCAGATTGCAAACATCTCATTTTTTATTTAGGCAATGTATGCTTAATGGCTTTTTTGTCTGAAGTTTCATCTGAATTAAATTTTTTGTAGTGCTAGCTTTGCTTTCATTTCATTTGGAATCTGGCAGAAAAGAAGTCACAGAGGGGAAAACAACAAAACCCCACATTATTTGTTTGTGTCCTTTTCCCCAGCTGCATTTGAGGCAGACTATGAATTAATTATGAGTCCATATGAAGCCAATAACTTGGTGACTGGGGTTTTAACGTGTTCTGATGATTTATTACAATATTATACGCAGTGATTTTATTTCCTCTGTTTTTGCTGACATTCAGAGTTGCAAAGATCTATGTGCATGTGTTTCTCTGGGTTTTTTAAATGGATGAGTTATCTGAATGTAGTTAATTTTAGTGCTAAATATGTTCATTTGGTACACATTCAAGTAGTTGCTCTGAAAAAAAAAAATAATACCAAAGGGGAATGCTGAATAGCTTATTTAGATCTAAAAAGCTATTCCCCTGCTGATCCAAATGAGGTATGGGAATTAATACTTTATCTCTGGAAATAAATGCAGAACTGTAACATTAATTATGGATATGTCTTTATGAAAAGTATGGATCAAAAGAGAGCATATATAAATAATTGTACATCAAATATATTCAATACTGTTCCAGAAACATTTTTTTAAAATTTAAATCACACTGTAACTTCACAAGACAGAAGTAAAAAATTAGAAGCTTACTGTTAAAAACCGTCATGAATCATTGAATAAATTATTACAGTTCTACAATATTTTTTACCAATACAGACAAATACTGGATACCTGTGTCCAACAACTCAGATGCAGATTACAAACTTAGAATACAAGTCTATTGACTTTGAAGGGTTTTAATGATCTTGTAAGTAATCATCTCATGACTCATCAAAACATCTTCTCAAAGAGGTAACAATAAGCTTATAAAATCTAGCAAAAAGGATATTGAATTCATGTGGGAAAATGTTGTTTCTCTGCCACATCAGACACTATTTGGATTCTCTACCTTATTTCACATAATCAGTTCATCCTAGGTGGACTCTGATAACGCAACTCTGCACAGAGCTTCAGCTTCAGCTGATAGAGCACTGCTATGTGTTAGACTTAGATCTGACAAGGACACTGTTGCTAAGCTTAAAGAAAGTTAGTGAGCTAAAACCACTTCAGACAATAAAAGTAAAAATGGAGTGTACTTGTCGAGATAGCGAGTGGCTCAAGGATTCTGAAGGAAAAATAGCCACATGAAAGGATATAAAGCTCTTAAGCTGTGTACATTCTGTTTTCATTATGTGTAGTAAAAGAACTCAAACAAAAGTGACCTAGTGAGCTGGATTACAGGTAACATCCTACCACAAGCAGTGCAGGACTTCAAATCTTAACAAGTGTTTGGGTTTGATGTAAGCTAACTGTAAAATTTGATAGTCTGTCATACTGAGAAGGTAAGACTACATGATTTAGACACCCTTTTTCAGCTTAGTTTCATAAATATAAGTCTCTCTCAAGGAAAGGATAGCTTTGATTTTTCAAGAGAAGCAGTAATAACTTTAGAATGCTTCGATGCTAACTGCGGCATCTTGCCCACCCTGGCAAGAACCTTGTAGCAGAGAATAAAGAAGAGCTTTGTGAATAGCTGCCACGACAATACAGGATTGTGCTTGATGGTGTTATGAAAGAAAATTATGCTGCAAAATGCCTTAATTTTCTGAAATAAAGAGGATTTTTAGCCTAGTTTAAAATATACCCGTATATTATTTTCCAAAAGCAGAAACAGCATCTCAGAACATTTAGCCCACAAAAATAAAAGTCTAGACAATGTTTAGGTGGTCCCATGTGGTAGGATCAAAAAAGGTTTTGGCCAAAACTACCCCTTCCTGGTTGACGTATTTGATTTTATCAAGAAGTTTTGAAAGTGAAAATGAGCCACATAAAAAAATCCAAGTCTTGAACCTTTGAATTCAAAAAGTGACTTAGAAGTAAGATAGAAAAAATTTCATATGAAGGCATTTTCAGAAGTGAAAATATTGTTGAGATGGGACAGCAAGGAGCTTAGAAATTTATGAGAAAAATATTAACATAAAAGTGTAAAAAGCTTCAAGGCAAAAAAAAAAAAAAAAAAGCAGAGAATATGACATCAACTCACTAGCCTGAAGAATTAGCCTATTCCAAAGAACTTATACCTCCCTGTCCTAGTTTAGGACAGTATTAGGTGTTATTAATGGACGAGAGACGTATAGAAAAGGCAACAATTTATTCAGTGTATGGGGGAATGTGAGCATGGATTGGTGTAAGGATGTGGATATAAATGTACTGATATGAATCTGTTATTGAAGGGGTGAACCAAAGGGGGAAAAAAAAAAAACAACAACAATAATCAATGTCTGTGGAAAACACAGTTGTCCCTTATGCCCTCGGCAATCGCAATGTGATGTGGTGCAGGAGCTGTAATCACACCTCAGGAGCCCTTGTGGAGCACAGGGGGTGTAATTACTCATTTCCCACTGGCAGGAAAGTGACTGTGTGTCAGTTGGGACAGGTCGGGAGGGGAAGGAGCCACGTGCGAACAGGGAAGGGTAAATGGAGGATGCCGAGCTCCCGGACAAAAGCCCCCGCAGTGGGAATGGGCTAGCAGTGCCTCATTCAGGGACTGAGAGGGAGGAGGGGGCCCCCCCCAGGTACACAGGGGAGGCTTAGAGGAGGGGGCACACAAACCAGAGCTTCAGTGAAGAAATGGCTGTGTTCCAGGGACTGCTGCTTCTGTGTGTGGGGGGGTGTGTTCTCGAGAGCTTCTCAGCTGGAAAACTGTGTCCAGTGACCTTAAGAGTCCGCAGGGGAAGGATGGGAGCAGTGGGGACCGTGGTGGTTCCTGAGCGAGCAGTGTTGAGAGCAGAGGCTCTGTCTCTTGCCACACAGCCGAGAAGAAGAGAGCAAGCACTGCTCCCCCAGTTTTTTTATATTCCTGGTCCCCTCCCAGAGCTCTCTGCATGACCTTGGGAGTCTTCACCTTCCTTCCCAGGTATCCCCCCATGCCCCGAGGTGGCTGATGGGAAACTAAGGAAAAGAGATATCTCTCGGACTCTGCCAGGCTGTCCCCACCCCTCACTAATCTGAGGAGAGGAAAGGAGTTATTTTTTTCTTTTTGTCTTCCTCTTCGATCCCCCAAACCACCACACTCCCCCACTTGACAGGTAACTGTTGTGTTGGCAGACATTCCATTGGACCTGTTGAGTGTATTGATATTTAGCCTTCTAGCTAATTAATCTTACCTATCTAGACTGTTGAGCCACCAGTAAGCAATTGCTGCACATCATCTCTATCAGTGGTAAGAGATCCCAAAATGGCTCAAAGTGGGTGGAAAGGGGACTCTCAGCAAAGTGTGCTGGTGTCCTGGCTATAACTTATTTTCTTTCCAACTAAGCCAACCCTGCTTTCCACATCCTCTTTTTTTAGCTGTTGGGAAATAATCTCAGAAGAGGGTAGTACAACACTGTCACTAAGTTATTCTTCTACAGTAGTCAAGCTTTGGAAATTCATTGATTAGCTCTTATTGGTCCCTTCAGAGAATACTGAAAGAAGTTAGGAGTTTACTGTCTAGATAAGATTCTACTTTTTGAAATTTAAACAGAATCATGTCTTTTGCTGAAGAATGGTCTAACTTCAGCATCAAAGCCCCATGGATGAAACACATTAGTTGTATTTACTGTTTCCCATCAGCTCTAGGTTTTGGCTACAACTAAACACATATTTTGTGGTTTTTTTTTAATTCACTTTCTTAATTTCCAATTAGCGCAATGCACTGTATAAAAATTCTTAACATCTTTCATATTCTTCTCTGAGACCATGCACTCTACAGTTTAGGATTTTGAGTGTTTGAAATTACAGATATACACAAGTTGCTGCAGGATTGGAGTCTTAATGCATACTTTTGGAGATAGAAAAACTAATACTGTTCTATCTGTATCAAAAGTGACTGTTTTGTTAATTTCAAGGACATGCCTAAGATGTCCTTGTCACCAACACTAAGATGAATATATATATATAGTAAACATTAAAATACACACAGATAAAAATGTGTTGAGCCTTACTAAAAGTCTTCTCTCTTCAAATTACAAAACCATGAAGGCAAATTAGAAAAAAAAAAGAACAAAATAACAAAAAACCCAGCAAAAAAAAAAAACCAAAAACAAACAAACCAACAACTGTCTTTATTTCTTAGAAATCTTAAATGTTCATTACAAATTGGTAGGACTGAATCACTTGGGGAATCAATAATTAATTAGTTGAAATGTTTCAGATCTGTTTATAAATATCAAAGGCTTTTAATACTTACTTTACAAATCCAGATCAGCAGAAATAATGAAGGCTTTAAATATTGTGGGAGGTGGGAACAAGATATGAAGTTGAGAACTATAAAAATTATCAAAAATGAATCAAATAGGTTTTGATCCTATATTGCCTTGTTACAAAGGTGATTAATACTATAAGCATGATCCAGCATGGATCTTTTCATGCTCGCTGGAATTAACAGCGAAGCTTTTCAAAGCTTTAATGATCCAGAACCAGGCCCATAGAAATGTCACAGTATTAATCACATACATTTCAAGTATTATTAATAGCACTTCAAGGCAAAGGAGCTAGAAATTGTTATTAGAAAGTGAGCTTGCTCTTGAATCTTATGAAAAACATGTTAATGATTTCTAAAGTACCATTTTATGTGGGCAAATGAATAAAATTCTAGAGAACTCTGTTCAACTCTAAAAAAACAAAACCTTCCCCATCTTGTCCCACCAGGCTGAAAAAACCCACGACAATAAACCTCATTATGTATTCTTAAAGAAAAGTACGTTGTTTCAACTTAAGTGACAGTACTAATAATTTCTAACTATGGAAAAAAAAAGAGTAAAAGAAGTATTTAAATCAGACAATATTACTTTTTTCCTAGTTGTGACAGTTGTCCTGCAAGGCCTGCGTATCCATGAAGAGTTTTTTTAACTCTATGCAAAAATGGGATTTTTCCTTTCAGTTCATTAGATTGCTGTACAAATGCTATGAAATTTTCTGTTACAGTTCTTGATGCTCATGTTTTCATAGAGAAAAACACAAAAATCCCAACAATTTGGAACAAAAAGTCTTGTCCAAACTGTAACGGTTTTATTAAAAACTGAAACTAGATGATCTTTAAGGTCCCCAACCCAAACCATTCCATGATTCTATGAGCTGGATTGAGTGACTTCTTGGATGGGATTAGTGATGGCACTAACATGAATCTCTCAGGAACAGTTGTGTGGAGATGATGCAGCTGGGAGCCACAGAACAAAATTTATTTTATAAGGAGGCTTGGTGCTGGGGCTGATCTAAGACAGTGTTATTCTAATAACTTCACTGCAGCTATTGGCACCAATCTGTCGTTCCAGAAAAGCTCATTTTGTTCAACTCCTTTTCAACTTGTACAACTCCTCTGGGAGTGCCTCACTTTTCCCAGGCAAGTTCCCTACACATAGCTGGTTGTAACTGTTTTTAGTTTTTGTTTTTATTTTTTCATACTCTCCTATCTGCCAGTATTTACCTACAGAGGGAAAGGGATTTCCCCTCTTTGTGCACACACCTGTGCCATACACATGTAAGATTTTTTTGCTCATTTTAAACTTTCCCTGGGCCATGCTGGCTGGACCCTCGGTTATGAGGGTAGATTGAGCCTGATATCCTACCTATTGCCACAAGGAGGATGCTCAGTAGTAAAATCCTGCTGTCTGGTTGAGATGCAGGAGTTGCCCTGCCCCACAGTGACCTGCTATTTTGTTTGGGAAGAGGTTTGTCTTGTTTTGCTGTGTGGCTTTTATTTCTGCAGCAATCCAATTTCTGCCCATGGGATTGCAGAGTGTTGTGGTGCCTCTTTGAGATCATGGGTATATGCCCAGAGCACCACGGTGGAACAACCTGAAAGCTCAGGGGAAAAACCGTGTGCCAGGATCTGATGTGGGAATGGAGGAAAAAGGGGGCAATGGAAATCAGGAGAGGAGTGTGACCCAGCGAGACAGCCGAAGAGCTCGGCTCTCTGCCAGCAGTACCAAACAGGATTCGCGTTTCCCTCCAGCC
This sequence comes from Neodrepanis coruscans, assembly GCA_013400695.1. NCBI lineage: Eukaryota > Metazoa > Chordata > Aves > Passeriformes > Philepittidae > Neodrepanis > Neodrepanis coruscans. The sequence goes on along the minus strand of VYZS01013154.1, from coordinate 11,399 downwards.
TTTCCAGGCACTGGGTTGTGTTTCTCCCAGTCTTGCCCTAAAGAGAGCACAGCTCTCGCCCTAAGTGCTGCAACGGGCATTCGGCACCTCCGGGGCTGCCGACCCGCTCCGTGCCTCCCTCAGCCCGCCCTGAAGGGAGGTTTTATGGCTCCCCTCCCGCCTCCCGGGCTGCTCCCCCCTCCCAGTTTTGGTATTTCATATCCCCATCCTCTGCCGCGAGCTTCAGGCAGCCCCTCACCGCCTGTCCAGCTCTGAGCCGCGGCATCTTCTGCATCCTCCGGCCCATGTCACAGCCCGGCGGTCCGCCCGGCACGGCACGGCTCGGCGTGGCTCAGCGCGGCGCAGAGCATCCCGGTGGCGGGACCTCCTCCTCCCTTCTTTCCCCCTTCCTCCTCCCTCCCCGCGGCCTCGAGTCGCGCCAGTGATGGAGAGAGCGTCACCGTCTCCTAGCAGCGCTCCTAGCAACGCTCTTAGCAACCGGGCAACATCTGCTCCCGCTGGACCAATCCGCGCGGGGAACATCTGGGCGCCCACCTCCGCGGGCTGCGGCCGGGAGGTGATGAGCTCCTCAGTGGCTGCAGGGACCCGCAGGAGCTGCCACCACCACCACCACCACCACCACTGCTACCACTACCACTACCACCACCACTACCACCACCTCCACTGCCACCACCTCCTCCTGGAGCAGCGAGGGAAGGACGGAGCAGCCCTCCCTCTGGAGCCGGGGCTCGCTGGGTGAGTGCCACTGAGCCGGGGGCACAGCGAGCTGTGGGATTGTCCGTGGCAGTGAGGTGGCTTGGGGCTTTGCTGGTGGGATCTGCTCAACGGGTTTAGCAGGTGGCTGTTGGCGTTGAGTAAGTTTTGTGTTTGTTTGTGANCAAAAACAAACAAACCAACAACTGTCTTTATTTCTTAGAAATCTTAAATGTTCATTACAAATTGGTAGGACTGAATCACTTGGGGAATCAATAATTAATTAGTTGAAATGTTTCAGATCTGTTTATAAATATCAAAGGCTTTTAATACTTACTTTACAAATCCAGATCAGCAGAAATAATGAAGGCTTTAAATATTGTGGGAGGTGGGAACAAGATATGAAGTTGAGAACTATAAAAATTATCAAAAATGAATCAAATAGGTTTTGATCCTATATTGCCTTGTTACAAAGGTGATTAATACTATAAGCATGATCCAGCATGGATCTTTTCATGCTCGCTGGAATTAACAGCGAAGCTTTTCAAAGCTTTAATGATCCAGAACCAGGCCCATAGAAATGTCACAGTATTAATCACATACATTTCAAGTATTAATAATTGCACTTCAAGGCAAAGGAGCTAGAAATTGTTATTAGAAAGTGAGCTTGCTCTTGAATCTTATGAAAAACATGTTAATGATTTCTAAAGTACCATTTTATGTGGGCAAATGAATAAAATTCTAGAGAACTCTGTTCAACTCTAAAAAAACAAAACCTTCCCCATCTTGTCCCACCAGGCTGAAAAAACCCACGACAATAAACCTCATTATGTATTCTTAAAGAAAAGTACGTTGTTTCAACTTAAGTGACAGTACTAATAATTTCTAACTATGGAAAAAAAAAGAGTAAAAGAAGTATTTAAATCAGACAATATTACTTTTTTCCTAGTTGTGACAGTTGTCCTGCAAGGCCTGCGTATCCATGAAGAGTTTTTTTAACTCTATGCAAAAATGGGATTTTTCCTTTCAGTTCATTAGATTGCTGTACAAATGCTATGAAATTTTCTGTTACAGTTCTTGATGCTCATGTTTTCATAGAGAAAAACACAAAAATCCCAACAATTTGGAACAAAAAGTCTTGTCCAAACTGTAACGGTTTTATTAAAAACTGAAACTAGATGATCTTTAAGGTCCCCAACCCAAACCATTCCATGATTCTATGAAAAATAAGCATTTATAGTCCCAGTAATCCTCATTGGTGGTAGAGAATAAATTGCAAATAACTAACCAGCTCATTGTCAAGTCTGTGATTTCTTGTATAATATAGATATGAAAAAAAATCCTGTGAAGCTGTAACAGCAGGAATTTATAGCACAGATTTATTTGCACTGAAACCAGTGGACAGATACTGAAGAACTAAAGGCATTATCATCAACTATCCAACAGAAAACATCAAAATCCTGTGTTCCATCTCAAGTTAAACAAAACAGAAGGATATAGCTTTCCTTGTGTTTTTGTGATACTTGCATTTTTTTCAGACATCAAACAGCATAAGCTATGAGACATCTGAAAAGAAAGGTATTCCTCAGATAAATGATACATGGTAGTAAGCTCAGTGTTAAGTTCACCTTTGATCTGCGTGTACTTAGCAAACCTGAAGCATCAGACACACTCAGCATGCAATAAAGAATCTCAGAAACTGCATAGTATATCTATCCCAGCCTATAAACACCTCCAGTCAGTATCGCAGGCAGTAGTCAAAAGGATTAAAATATCTGGGGAAACAGAAAGGGGCTGGTAACTGGATCCTGCAGTGAGGTGCAGAGATACAGAAGCCTGAACATTTATTCTAACCTGAACAATTCAGTCTATCTGTCACTTTATTCAGTTGCCACAAAATCCCCTCTTTACTATCAAAACGTATCTCATTACAAAGGTGTGCAATTATATGTTACTTCTTTGCTTGCAAGAGGAGAAGACAAAAGCATTTTTCTCTCCCATATACAGTTACACCTCAGTAGTTTCAATTTGCATCTAATATTTAGTATTTATCTACATATTTCATGCAAAAATTGAAAAGTATCTGGCATAGATTCCTTCTGGATATCTATTAGGAAGAAGAAGAGAAAATAGAGCTAGACTGAAGCAGCTGTATAGAAAGAAAAATCAATCCTGTCATATTGTAATAGTAGTACAGGACAGCTCTAACTTTGGTTACTCAGGAAAGCCATAGTGTGTAGCCCACCCTAGTATATCATCGACAGTGATGAAGGAGAAAAGAGTAAAGTAAGATGTACAGAATATCAAGAGTATCAATGCATTTAAGAGGCAGCACTTGAAAGTGGAGTTTCTGCTGGAGCCTCCCCTTCCCCAGCCACTATTTCTTGGTGAGGAAAGATCACCCTGGTCTAGAGCTACTTCCTGGTCCACAGGAATACGTGTGTTGTGCCTCCCTGGTATAGCATGAACTAAATCCTATGCTTTAGCAATCTCCATTTCACCAAAGAGGCTGTATTGTCTTGATTATCTCTTCACTAGATAGTTTTTGTGTTCTTCACTTTCACAGAATTAGACTTCTATTCTCTCTCAATCTGTATTTTACAACAGGTCAAATACAAACCTACATTTTTTCCCCATCATTCACCAATACTAGCACTTATTTTCAGCACATCCTTTTGCACACAGTGGATACCATGCAATGAAAATTAGAGTCTTAATCTTCTTAAACTCTGAAGTTGAGATTATGTAATAGCATTCATCTCATGAGTGATTCATTTCTAGAACAAAGGCTGGCCGGACAAAAAGGAATATAATTGCAATGATTGCCTGTGAGACCTTGAGAGGCAAAACCTTGCAAGACTTGAAATTTTATCATCATAAAAGTTGTAATGGAATATCACAGAAGATTGGCCACAAAAGAAATGTCTTGATTGTTTTTGAACTGTTTTCTTTTGGCAAAATGAAAATTATTTCTCATTAAGTCCTCACGTGATGGTGTCAGCAGATGTTTGCAAAAAGCTGGGTAAAGTACAATAGAAATTTCTTCTCTGCTTCAGGACATATTATCAAGGGCAAAGGACAATAGGAAAGAATAAGACTTTGGTCAGTATTTAGCAGCTCAAATTAAGTGATTATATTACCAGGATTTATTTTCATTCAAAGACCCAGAATCATAAATAAATAACTACCTTCTGTTTTGTTTTATTTTGTAGCTACCCTCTATGATTTATTCTAGGTTTTAATCTTCTTTCAGAAAGAAACTAGCTCCCAAACGAAATGGATACATATATTTTTGGATTTTTGCTGCCATCTTGTGCAAAATGATGTTTTGACTGACAAGAAACTTGCAGAACAAAAGAACAAGAGTATGACAAACTATCAAAATTCCTATAAATGTTTTGAAAAAGTAGGACACCAATTATAAGGGGAAAAAAACCCCAGCCAAACTCTTTTGTCTAATTCTGTCTCACTCTCTCCTACTTCCTCTGTCAACAAATGTTACACTCCNCGGGTTTTTTTCCAGAAACAAGGCTGAATTTTCAAGACTTCTCACTCCTCGTAGTATGTGGGAGGTTACATTTCTTTCTCATCAGCCTAGACAGTTTTGTAGAGCACCTCTGCGTCTCAATCCTTGGATTGTGTCTCAGAGAGTAACTCAAGACTGCCGCAGCCTTTTGCCCAAGCTAGAGTTTTCTCTTTATCTAAGATAATTTACGGCTCACCTTGTAAAGAAAACTCTTCTCTTAAGACCTGGACCAAAGCAACTGTCCTCTCTGGGAACATAAGTGAAATTCCTGGGGACAGGTGAGAGGAGAGAAACTAGAGATAAATGTCACCTTGTGGGGATGCTACCATTTATCTGATCAACCTCACTTTTCTACAGTTAAATTCCATTCAGCAAAATCCTTATGCAAAATAAGCAAGTCTCATGCATTTCTCCCCAGCACAGGAGAGAGGCTGAGAGGGATGTTGCCAGTTCTTATGCAAACTTATCTGCTAAACTCTGCTAAACTATACCTCAGCAATCCTGACTGCAGGCCCCAGATTAGCCACAATGCTGTTAATAAATTAATCAGAAGAGTGGAATTTGTGCAGGAGTCGTGGAGAAGTTAATTTGATCCCTTCTCATTTTTAATATTGATCAATCCTTGGGAAAGAAAAATAAAACCAAAAAGTTCATATTTCTGGAAGCCTGACTGAGATTTTAGTGTTAAGAGCTAATAAGACTGGGGTGTTTTGATTTCACATTTTTAAGTGGGTTGATCATTAATATTAGGAGACTGTTTAGAGGTAACAGTTATACTGTATTTACATCCCTTTGTAAGAGCAGTCTGTAGGACGTTTAATGTCCTTCCTTCAGGAGAAAGAGTTTCTTCTGACACTTTCTTTTAATCATACTACTAGGACATGATCAAGCAAGCTTCAAAGAGTAGGCTCTTCTCTCGACAGTACTCCTCCAGGAAGTAATTGAAAGTTCAATTGGAAATATAACTTGTGTTACTATTGAAATTTTACTTATAAATGTATGCAAGTAATCATTCCTACTTCAATGCTTTAGTAGCTGACAAATTTCTTTTATGAGAAAGCAGTGGTAAAAAGTATTGAGCAGGGAACCTGACAGAAGACAGATGTTTAATCTGCCAGATAAAATTAATCTAGTTCAGTTCATGTTATTTGTTTTACAAGCAGAAAACAGTTACACTGCAAAAGCCCAAGAGGCTAAACTGATCTCTCAGTAGTTGCTACTAAAGGTAGAAAATCTTCATCCATGAAATCTATGCCCTTTATTCATTCAAATATCTTTTCACTGACCACTCTATATTAAATCTCTTTTTTCTTTTTTTTTTTGCTGGCAAAAAAAAATTTAAATCTCCATGTTAGAATATGTTTTGCACTTTCTTCCTGTGTGTTACTTGCTCTTTTGTATTTGACTGTACCAGATGGCCTGTATTGGTTCATGTGCTCAACCCAAAGCATGGTGAGCTCAGCTCATAGGATAGTTTGCTGACAGGTGACAGAAGGCCAATTAAAAACACATAATAAAGAATAATAAAATCCCAAAACACTGAGCATTTTTCATAGCAGCTGCAAGGTTAGTTTTTCAGGAGGCCTTCACGCCCCTCGAAAACAGAATATTTAAGCAAAGACCACAGACAATTTTATAGGACTGAGATTAGCAATTTAAATGAAGGCAGTTATCTTGGCAGATCTCATTCTAAATCATAGTGACCCATTATGTATCAGAAGATTTTTAGTGTAATACTAGAAATAAGTTCTTCATAGAACATATAGTCTACAGTAAAACCCAGGCTTCTGAAGTACAATTCTTTGAGAAAGCTAAGGACATGTCACCTTCTCCTTAGTACTTGCTCCTCTGATAACCTGCAGCTGGAGTGTATAATTGTGACAACAAGGGAGGGCCACACTGATGATAAAGAGGACAGGTCTCTGTGGGGAGGGCATTACTTCCGCTCCTGTTCTGGACGGCTGCTGGTGCAATGTGCTTGCAGAGTCTTAAGCCAAATTTCAAGCTATGCTCCTCTGGGGAGAGCCTAATTGCAACAGAACTGCCCGCCTGCCTCCCAGGGCTCAGAAAGAAAAGCTAATGATAGACATTGGTAAGAATGATCTGACCTACTAATGCAGTCTAAATTATCTGCAGTCACAGAGGGGAAAAAAGGACTTGGATACTTTTGTGAAAAACTCAATAGCAGTCTCTGCTCAATACATGGCATCGATCAAAAGAACAAACAATCTTAGGATGCAAACAGAGCAATGTTGAAAACGGTATTGAAAGCAAACACCATCATATAAATCAATGAGAGCTTCCTCTGAATCACCGCTCTGCACTGACTACTTCATCAGAAAGAGATATAGCGAAAGGTTTACAAACAAACAACAAAAATTAAGAGAGGCTTGGGTAAATATAGATTATGTGGAAGATGAAATGACAGGGATGGTTCAGCTTGGAACTGCCATGAACAATGCATTCACAAAATTTAACTTACGGAGAGCTGGGAATTTTCTAACAGCCTGGTTTCCAGTAGAAAATGTAAATTTGTCAAAATAGAAGTATTCTATCAGAATGCATCACTCAGAAAAAAAATATTTCAAAGGAATCACAACTAAGGTTTCTCCCTTTCAAGGGAGCATTTTTGTAGAAAAATGCTTTACTTTTTCCAAGTGGGCTATCTGTGATCCCAACTCTCTATGGCAGATTTTTGTCACAGATCTACTCAGTCATAAGACAAGTGATCATTTAGCTTCAAAACTCAAAGGCAAAGCCAATCTAGGGACAACCAAGAATTTAAAACACAAATTTCCAGTGCTCTGGGAGCTTTGGATCCAATACCAATGTGCTCATAGAAAGGCAAGAAATCTTAAATCTTCCCAATTGAGTCCTTCAGGATTTCACAATTATGAGCTGAGCACACATTATCCTTCACTGTTCATTTAGCATGCTGCCCTTCATAAAAGAAATGAGTAGGCACACACAGACTGTAATGCAAGGTGAACGAAAGGGTGGAGGCACTGGATTTTTTCCAAGAATCCTTCTAAGACAACTGGGAATTTGCATCAGTTGTCTTTCAAAGGCCAAAGAACAGCTCAATGGTAGACCTTATCATTTAGATCTGGTCGTGTGATTTAGGTGCAGAAGTGGGATAACATGATACTTGCAAAATTCTAATTATACAGGTGTTTTCAGTGAGAAAGGGCTTGGATGATCTAATTCACATTTTTCTTTAACATTACCCATAAGAACACGTCTGAAAAATGTCTACAGATACCTTGATGATACCTTTTGCTGTCGTCTTTTGCATTTACCTGGCTCAAAATGGCTAGTTGATGAATAACCAGGTTGGATGTAATAAGGCTATGTGGGGTGATAGCCACCATCCTGAAAAGTATTTCTGTTGAGCAATGTCAAAGTCATGGGGCTACGTCTTGGCAGAAGGCCTCCACTTAACACTTCCACATCCAAAGGTCTTCCTGTATCATCTCTTGAGGACAGTGTTGCCCCACAAGCTATATGTTCTTCAGAGACTGAGGATTTTATTAACTTATCTTCCTGATCTGTGAGAATGGGAAGCAGGCCAACAAGTTGCATGCTGCAGGTGTGTGAGTAAGTCTGTTATTCCCTCACCCTTTACTGGGCATTTGCAATGGCCAGCAGCAGATACTACAATGTCACCCGTAAAAAACCTGGAGATGGATGAGCAGTAACACGATTCACACTTCATTGAAGTGTTGGCCATAGGGACAGTGATGTGTAATCATCATCTATGTAGGGCAGATGAAAAGATAAAGTAGCATATCCTCTTGAGGCTGACTGTCCCTATGGCAAAGATTTTTTGGGAAAAAGTACTCCTTTGGGAGTGCTTGAGAATGCATCTTTTCTGCAGCAAACTCTAATAGGCACAATTATGTCTTTCTTTCCCTAATCTAGAGAACTCCCTTATTTATCATCCTTAAATCAAAGTAATGTCTACGTTTTCCCAGTTCTCTGACAACAGCATGTGGAAAGCTGGGCTCCTATGATTCAGGGGAACATAGGTATAATGGCATAATAGAATTCCTACGAACTGAGATAGAAAACTCCCCTGATTTCACAGAAATGACAAGTGGTATTAGGGTGGGGGACATGAATTGTACAAAATGAAATACTGGATTGTAACCTTTTCGAAATGTCAGAATGTTTAACACAATAAAAACATCAATAATCTGTCTTCAGTGTAGTTACTTTTTCACAAAAGGCACATCATTTAATAGAAAGGAAAGTCAGGAATTTGAAACCTGATTTTGAAAAAGAATACATTTAATTTCACCATAGAAAAAGCTGCAGAACTCACTATTCCAATTAGTCAGGAGGAAAATATATTGTAAAATAAAATTAAAATTGGCATTTTGAGCCACAAGCACTACTAAACAAAGAAATTTTCCAATGAATGTACTGCTCATTATTTCTCTTCTTTGGAAATGCCTAGTTTCCCTGAAATAATCCTCTTTTGGTCACTATTGGAAACATTATTGGGATATCTGGATTGGTATTCTGCCTGAAGAAATCAGAGTTTATTATCCTCTGGAGCTTCAATGAGTACAGATATCCTACACATTCAGTGACTACAAGTTGCCAGCACTGCAATTTGATTATCAGAAAAAGGAGGTATGGGTTATTATTTTGCAGTAGGAAGTCAGCAAAACAAGCCATGTAACCTGGAAAATAGTGCTTTTAGCAACAATAAAATCACAGAATCATAGAATATGCTAAGTTGGAAAGTACTCCTGGTCCTGCACAGGACACCCCAAGAATCACACCATGTGCCTGAGAGCATTGTCCAAACAATTCTTGAACTCAGACAGGCTTGGTGATGTGACCACTTCCTGGGGAGCCTGTTCCTGTGTTCAAGCACCCTCTGGGTGAAAAACTTTTTCCTAATATCCAACCTAAGTCTCCCCTGACTCAGCTTCATGCCATTTCCTCAAGTCCTATCACAAGTCATGAGACTACAGAGATTGGTACTTGCCGCTTGTAAGACTCCAATCTCAAAGCCACTCACTTAACTGGAAGTATTACTTTTAAAAATATATTTAAGGCTTTAAAGTTCACCCACCAAACTTTTGAAAAGCCTTTGTGTTCTTTAATACCTTGAAATCACACAAAGAGAACATACAGCAGATGTTTTCCCAAGAGAATTTATTTTAATTTATTGAGAAAATAAATATTTTGGCAAAAGTTTCATAGAGATAACATACAACCAAAGAAGGAGGATTTCACAAAATCACCCAGAAAACACTAACTTAGAAACATAGTTTAGTAAAATACAACTCATTGGTCTTAAGTTACCCAAAACAGAATAAGAAAGGTTAAAAAAAAAGAGATTAAGAGAAGAAACAGGAGTAAGAAAAGAGGGAAGGAGAGAAAAGGAGTTAAGAAAGACATTAGAACAATACAAAAATAATTACCACCAGAGTACCTTACATGGTGATGGCCAGAGAAGGAAGAGAAAATAGAGCTATATGCTCTCGTATTCATCCGGTCTGGCCAGTATGGCCATACCCTCCAGGCAGGACCTCTGGCTCACTGGCCGCTCTGTGGCCCCACAGAAGAGTGAGAGGCAGTGTAACAAATCAGAGGCTGGGTCAGAGGTTCTAGAGGGCACCTGTCATGTGCCTTCTGTGCTGCCATGAGATGCAGCCCTGACCATGTGGATTCTGACCTGGCACCTCCCCCGGTCCACAGACCCAATAAATAATTGTATAATTCAGCGAGCTTCAAATCCAGTATCTCACACCCCTCTGCTTCCCCTNTAAAAATATATTTAAGGCTTTAAAGTTCACCCACCAAACTTTTGAAAAGCCTTTGTGTTCTTTAATACCTTGAAATCACACAAAGAGAACATACAGCAGATGTTTTCCCAAGAGAATTTATTTTAATTTATTGAGAAAATAAATATTTTGGCAAAAGTTTCATAGAGATAACATACAACCAAAGAAGGAGGATTTCACAAAATCACCCAGAAAACACTAACTTAGAAACATAGTTTAGTAAAATACAACTCATTGGTCTTAAGTTACCCAAAACAGAATAAGAAAGGTTAAAAAAAAAGAGATTAAGAGAAGAAACAGGAGTAAGAAAAGAGGGAAGGAGAGAAAAGGAGTTAAGAAAGACATTAGAACAATACAAAAATAATTACCACCAGAGTACCTTACATGGTGATGGCCAGAGAAGGAAGAGAAAATAGAGCTATATGCTCTCGTATTCATCCGGTCTGGCCAGTATGGCCATACCCTCCAGGCAGGACCTCTGGCTCACTGGCCGCTCTGTGGCCCCACAGAAGAGTGAGAGGCAGTGTAACAAATCAGAGGCTGGGTCAGAGGTTCTAGAGGGCACCTGTCATGTGCCTTCTGTGCTGCCATGAGATGCAGCCCTGACCATGTGGATTCTGACCTGGCACCTCCCCCGGTCCACAGACCCAATAAATAATTGTATAATTCAGCGAGCTTCAAATCCAGTATCTCACACCCCTCTGCTTCCCCTCATGAGGATGTTGAAGACCACAATGAGGTGACCATCCTCATCCTGTAAAAGGCCCATGATATTTCCACACTGCCTATTGCCATTAATATATTTGAAAAAACCTTTATTGCCCTTCACATTTCTGGCCAGCTTCAACTCCAGTTGAACTTTGGTCATGTGAATTTTCTCCCTACAGCAGCAAGCAGCATCTCTGTATTCTTCTGATATCACCTGACCTTTCTTCCACTGGATATACTCCTTCCTTTTCCATCTTATTTCCAAGAGAATATCCTTGTTTAGCTAAGCTGGCCTTCTGCCTCATCTGCTTGACTTTTAACATTTNAAAAAAAAAGAGATTAAGAGAAGAAACAGGAGTAAGAAAAGAGGGAAGGAGAGAAAAGGAGTTAAGAAAGACATTAGAACAATACAAAAATAATTACCACCAGAGTACCTTACATGGTGATGGCCAGAGAAGGAAGAGAAAATAGAGCTATATGCTCTCGTATTCATCCGGTCTGGCCAGTATGGCCATACCCTNCTGGTACTTTTCCTCCTGTCAACAGAGATTTTAAACTCAACCACTTTGTGGTTGCTGTGGCCAAGACAGCCACCAACCTTCACTTTGCAGATCAAGCAAAGCATCTTCCCAATTTGGATCCCTTAGTACCTGTTCCATAAAGTTGTCATC
>VYZS01013153.1:56132-68763 GCA_013400695.1 Neodrepanis coruscans | reverse complement strand
CACACAGAATTCTTATTCCCTCTCCTCTCCTCCTCTCTCCTCTCCTCTCCTCCCCTCCTTTCCTTCTTTTTTTCTTCTTTTTTTCATTTTTCCTTTCCTTCCCTTTTCCTTTTCTTCCCTCCCCTTCCCTCTCTTTTTATATTAAAGAAAGGAAATTCTATATAAGCGCTGTATTAATAGAACATTAATGTTGTATTATTAGATTCAAAGATTAAGAGATGCAAATACTAAGAGCAGTAAGTACATTGTGTATTCAGATAGTGGTATATTGCCTTTTTATCCTTTGAGGATGAGGTTTATGTTTCCTTTGCAATCAGGAGTTCTGTGTGTACTATTAACTGTGGATAGTTGTAAACAATTGCCCTGTTCTTTTCTTACTGTCACATATACCAGCTGTGGGACCAAGTCATGGTAACTATTACTATTTTAAAACCTAATGAAGAGAGAAAGGGAGGGGGAGTTTAAAGCAATACAGGTAAGAGAGTACAGCTGATGTACTCCAGTGTGGCATGGAGTCCATCCATTTATTCATCCAGGACACTGTACTTAAAGTACAAAAAACCAAAGGGAGTTGCTGCGAAGGTCAGTCCTGCCTTTCATTTTCATTTGACAGATTGTGTAAAACTCAGAGCATGGATATCTGCTAATGATGTATATACCCTAGAAGTCATACTTGGTGACCTAGCAGTATTGCAAAATATCTCATAGCTTTGTGGAACACCCCTGTGCCTGCAGCAGAGCAGACTGCCTCACTGCCCTGGTGTTGTGGCACAGCTTCAGCTCTTCTGGGCTGGCAGGGGAAGATTGTGCCAGGGACTGCTGGAGTTCCCAGGACCACATGTTTGGCTTTAGGGCTGTGCTAATGTTCTGGCATCTTGCTTTTGTTTTGGAGTCCACAACTGAGAGGAGGACTCCTGTGTCTTGTCCAACACCCTTGTTGTCCCAGACAGCAGTGGTGTGGAATGACACTCATAGACTTGCTGGTTTCCAACGCAAAAAACGGCTTGGTTTTCCTACGTACTGTGCATATGGGAAAGCTGTTTGGTCCATCATTCCTTTCCTTAGCCAAAATTGTATAATTTGTGCTGTGCAAAGAACAAAGACTTTTACTCCTTGAAACAACTCGTCTACTGAAAGGATGGAAATGTTATGGCCATCCTGTTTGTCTGTACAGGGAAACATTTTGGAAAGTCCTTCCCCAGTCCTCCTGTTTTTTTAGCCCCATATGCTGTCATAACAACCTAGAGAAGTCACTTACATGTTTTCATTCAAGTGAGAGGGGGGTGATTAGAAATATACTTTGGAACCCGTGCCTTGATGTCCCACATGAAAAGTATTGCCCAGCAAAACTTCCAACCTTTGCCTTTAAAAACAGATAGGTTTCCCCACCAACTTCAACCCAAAGGCACAAAAACCTTATAGAATTGTCAGACAACAGCAAGGACCTCAAAAATTGTGCTTCCCAGGTACCACGAGTGCATTTCCCAGAAAATATAGAAAAAAAGACTTACCCTTCTTTACAAATGAGATTTTGACAGCTGTATTAGAACAGCCTTTTTCAGTCAGTAGTTCAGCTGTTCAGTGATGTATGTATGGAGTAATACATCTTAAATAAAATCAAAGCTAATATATGCTAATGTCTAATATTTTCATATTTGTATTTTTGGTTTTATTTGTTCCATTAAAAACCTTAAAACTTTCTCCCGAATTTTAGACTTACATTTTAAGGAACTAGAAATCTATAACCCTTAGAGATCCTTACCTGCTTTATAAAATGAGGGTAAAAGTGTTTGCTTTTTTAGTGCTTTGAGAGATATTCATATTCTAGTAAAATATAGCACACTAGTAAATCTGGAGATTCACTAAGCAAATGTAATAGTCAAACTTTTAAAGAGTAAGGAATACTTGAATTTTTAACATCTCTCTGAAATGAGATCCCATCTACTACTTTTTAGTGCTTGGTTTGTTGAAAAGATCAGAAGTACAGCCCTTATTGACTTACTGACTTATTGTGCTGAGTGTAAATTCACACAAGGAAGAGCAATTTAACATGTGACTGACCTTTTACAGTGTGAAATGCAGAAATGCAGTGTTAAGGTTACCGAAGTGTAGCAGGATGTTTAATCAGCTTCTTTGCTTTAAAGAACGGTAGGAAGGAGATGATGTATTAAAGATGATAGCTTCTTGCAGATTTTAACTTGTAATGCCAGGATCTGAGTACAATAGCAGATTAAATCTCTGTAGGGGAACTTCCTACTGGACTTTCTATATTTAGATGTTTGTGCCTGCTTCTTCCTTCAGTTCTCACTATTGGCTTTTGCTTCCTTGAAGAGTTGTTGCTTTCTCTGATATCTGTTTCCAAACTCTGATAATGTATTTCTGTTAAGAGCAATTTTTTTCTGTTTTGTAGGAAAGGCAAGAAGTGCACACATGAGGTAAATTCACGCCTTTGAGCACTAAATGTTTGCAACACTTTTAGCATGGGTGTAATAGCACAGCAAACTTCCATGCAATGATAATAAAACCACACAAATTTGCTTATGCAGCTGCATAGGTAGGATAGTCTGGTGCTCTATGCATTCAGGTTGTGTCTCACATTTGAAAACTCTCTGTAGTTATGAGTGCCTTCTCTGAGGCTTTCACATATCCAAAAGTCAGAGCTTCACCTGGCTATCTTTTCTCTCTGACCAACATGGACTGGTTTCAGAATAACTCTATATTTTAGGAACAGCATCCTTTTTCTCTAAACCCTCTCTTGAGAGATTAATTTAAAATAGGAGTCTTGATTCTAATCTATCTCAGTGCTGTCACAGCTGGGGTTATGATATTAATTTTAATTACAATGAGACCTTCTTCCTCTTCTCCACTGTTCATCCTCAGGATGTTGCAGTTCCATGAATCGAAATTCATCACTCTGTTCACCTACTATGATCTTTTCATGGGTCACATCTGTTTCATTTCACTGTCTTTCAAAGGTCCATTTTTGGGTCCATTCTGCTTTTGAGTGTAGACTAGATATTCTTTAAAGGTCCCTTCCAACCCAGACCATTCTGTGATGCTGTGATTTCTGCTTTAATTCAGGTGATGGCATGTGCATTTTTTTGCAAGTGTCAGTAACCACTTCTTTTTCTGTAATTTGTATTTTTGAGTCACACATTTACTACTGATCTTTATGCCAATTTTCTTTACTTTTAATAAGTTATATTAGCACAGTAAAACAATTAAAATATTACAGAAATATTCTCCTAATAGTCTTGTAAGTTTAGAAGCATGCTTTTCTTTTTCATTGTAATGAATATTCATTTTATTGGTTTTTAATGAAGCAGTGTGGTGGGTTGACTTTGGGTGAATGCCAGGAGCCCACTAAAGCCTCTCTGTCACTCTCCCTCAGCNGGGAATCTCTGCTTTGGCACCTGAAGCACCCTCTCCCCTTCCTTCTTCACTAATGTTGCTGTCAGCAGAATTGATTCTCTCATGAATTCTCACTCCTCTCTTCTCTGACTGCAATNCTCATGGGTTGAGACAAGGACAGGGAGAGATCGCTCACCATCAGAGGTACCATCATGGGCAAAATAGACTCAGCTTGGGGAAACCAGTTTAATTTATTGCCAATAAAATCAGAGGAGGATAATGAGAAGGAAAACAAATCCTAAAAAATCCTTCCTCCCAACCCTCCCTTCTTTCCGGGCTTAATTTTATTCCTGATTCTCTAACTCCTCCCTGCCAGCTGTGAGGGGGAATGGGGAACGGGGCTCCAGTCAGTTCATCACATGTTGTTTCATTCCTTTCTCCTTGGGAGGAGAACTCGTCACACTCTTCCCCCAGGATGGCTACCACACTAGACATTCCTCCATCAACTTCTCTAACATGAGTCCTTCCCATGGGCTGCAGTTCTTCACGAAATGCTCCAACGTGGATCCCCCATAGAATCACAAGTTCTGCCAGCAAACCTGCTCCAGCTTGGGCTCCTCTCTCCATGGCTCAACAGGGCCTGCCAAGAGCCTGCTCTATCATGGGCTTCTCATGGAGTCACAGCCTCCTTCAGATACCTACCTGCTCCACCATTGGGTCCTCCAAGTGTATTTCTGCTTCCCCGTGGACCTCCATGGGCTGCAGGGACACAGATGCCTCACCATGTTCTTTACCATGGACTGCAGGGGAATCTCTGCTTTGGCACCTGAAGCACCCTCTCCCCTTCCTTCTTCACTAATGTTGCTGTCAGCAGAATTGATTCTCTCATGAATTCTCACTCCTCTCTTCTCTGACTGCAATTGCTTCTGCACAGTAACTTCTTTCCCCTTCTGAAATATCTCCGAGGCACTGCCACCATCTCTGATGAGCTCGGCCTTGGCCACTGACAGGTCCATCATGTATCTGGCTGGCTTTTTCTCGCTCGGCCTTNAGTCAGTTCATCACATGTTGTTTCATTCCTTTCTCCTTGGGAGGAGAACTCGTCACACTCTTCCCCCAGGATGGCTACCACACTAGACATTCCTCCATCAACTTCTCTAACATGAGTCCTTCCCATGGGCTGCAGTTCTTCACGAAATGCTCCAACGTGGATCCCCCATAGGGCACAGTCNCTCCAACGTGGATCCCCCATAGAATCACAAGTTCTGCCAGCAAACCTGCTCCAGCTTGGGCTCCTCTCTCCATGGCTCAACAGGGCCTGCCAAGAGCCTGCTCTATCATGGGCTTCTCATGGAGTCACAGCCTCCTTCAGATACCTACCTGCTCCACCATTGGGTCCTCCAAGTGTATTTCTGCTTCCCCGTGGACCTCCATGGGCTGCAGGGACACAGATGCCTCACCATGTTCTTTACCATGGACTGCAGGGGAATCTCTGCTTTGGCACCTGAAGCACCCTCTCCCCTTCCTTCTTCACTAATGTTGCTGTCAGCAGAATTGATTCTCTCATGAATTCTCACTCCTCTCTTCTCTGACTGCAATTGCTTCTGCACAGTAACTTCTTTCCCCTTCTGAAATATCTCCGAGGCACTGCCACCATCTCTGATGAGCTCGGCCTTGGCCACTGACAGGTCCATCATGTATCTGGCTGGCTTTTTCTCGCTCGGCCTTGGGGAAGCTTCTTCCAGCTTCCCACAGAAGACAGCCCTTTAGTTCCCCCAACCTTTGTGACAGTATATATAACACAGCCCGTTACAAAAACCTTGCCATGCAAACCTGATACAAGCAGTTTCCCAGCCTTCTGTCTCTCTGATGTTTTTTCCTACTTCAAATGTCACCGGTCTAAAGCAGTGTTTGGCTTTTGCTTGCTCTTGAACGACTGATGGAGTTCTCTTTATTCTATTCTAGTGGGCTCTTAAGTTACAAGTTTTTTACTTCCTTAGTTTGCCGAAGGTACTCCAAGTGCAGCTTCTGTGTCACTTAATAGTGGATGTTTTTTGTCCTTGTCATTTGTGGAAATGCAGCCAGATCGGAGCAAGAATTTGAGTCAAATGATTCTAAAAAGCTTGTAATCTCAGAAACCTCCTTTTGAGGCTACAGGAGTGAATGCCTTTACTGACATTCAGCAGTCTTTGTTATGCTGAGTCCTAAGTAATGCCCATGTCTTTCACATCAGATCTACAACCTCTTGGACGCCAAACATTCCTGTGCAGCCAGTGAGATAGTGATAGCTGACAGCACCCGCTCGTCATGTATTTTAAATGTCTTAAATCCAAGAAAACTACCTGAGCATTGGGTTCTTGTCCTGTGGTCTTAATCTACTCTTGGGCTGGAGAAGTTCCAGGTACTGCCACCACACTGTGCTGTGACCACAGAGCTAATATGACTACACATGTTTTTGTCACCAGGCTGTCCTTGGACTGTACGGTTTTGTCCATGGCTTCCCCTTGCCAAGGTGGTGCCCTGAGTGCTGGATTGCAGGCTGATTGAGATGGGAAAGCCTCAGCTGTGAGCGCAAAAGAGAGAGGTCCAAGATGATAGCTGCATGTTAATCCTACAGAGGATCCTTAGGAGATATGTTAGAGAGGGTTATTTAAGGGACTGTTCTTGAGGAGTGCAAGACACCTTCAAAAAGGATACTTTTGAGGCAGTAGAACATGCATGCAGAGTCATAGCTGGTTACACCATCACTTTCTGGAAGGGAATTAAGGTCAGAGACACATCAAGTTTTTGAAAGAACTGGAATGAATCTCTGAGCTGTGGTGTTTGAGCCTGGCAGCGGCTGCTTCTCACCACCTACGTCTTGGCTATGTCCAGGGTGACTCTGACAGAGGAGGCTACAATCAGTAATGGTTTTCATTTAAAAAAAAGAAAAAGTATTAGCAGCAGCAAACAAACCTTCTGGAACTTCATATTCAGAGATAACATGATGAGTAAAATGAGGATATGATAAAGACTTTTACAGAAACTTCATTCACTGCTAAATAGCCATTTTATGCAAATTGTAGTTGCAGCCTCTTACTGGTTCTTGCTACTACCCTCCTTCCATTTCTCTTCCAGGCAGGGGCAAAGTTCATGGGTGTAGGAAGGGTAGTTGTGTTCTCTTTATTTCCCAAAGATACTTTTTGGGCATTGTAAAATGAGATTTCAATTTTGCAAAGCACTGACTAACCTACAACAGGACCTATGGAACTTGGGACCCTGCTTTGGGAATCACTGTCTTGGATTTTAAATGTGAAATCAAGACAGCATCTGTTTGCATTTAGTCTCCTATTTAAATG
Source organism: Neodrepanis coruscans (assembly GCA_013400695.1). Lineage (NCBI taxonomy): Eukaryota > Metazoa > Chordata > Aves > Passeriformes > Philepittidae > Neodrepanis > Neodrepanis coruscans. The sequence goes on along the minus strand of VYZS01013153.1, from coordinate 62,074 downwards.
AACATGGATTTTGGTGTGGAAACCTAATTAGTCTGAGACAGCACTCCTTTTTCTCATATGAAATAAAAATCAACTGAATGGATCTGTAACAAATTTTATTGACGTTTTGGAGGTTCAAGCATTGGCAGTGTCGATTAAAAATATTGCCACATGCTTTCTCAGGACAGAATTATGGTATATCTGCATTTTCATACCTGCTGCCTATGTGGTAGGAGCACTCACTGCTAATCAGATGGCAGGTAGCCATAAGCCATCAAATGCTTCTCTGCATTTCTCGCAGGAGTATGCTCAGTTTTATTTCCCTGCTTCCTAATGAAGGATTTCTTTGCCAGAAAACTTGTGGAAATATTTTTCCTGTATTTCTTCATCCTTTTCCCAATAGGGAGTATCTTTCAATTTCAGCTCTTTTCCTCTGTCACGTTGACCCCAATGCTGTCCTTTCTGGATTTCCTGCACATTTTGTTTTCCAAGTTTCTGTTTTCAGTTTGTGATCATTCTTTTGCACTGATGGAACATCTGCCGATAATTTCCATTTTTCTATTGTGACAACCCTTTTTATTACAGTGAGGCTTTGAGTCAGTGATGAATTCTAGTTTAGTCTGTTATTTTCAAAGATGACTTCTAGTCATTTAATTTCAATTCCTGAGTGAGTACCCTGGGCTCCTGATACAGCAAATAAAACCTCTATAGAGAAGTCTAGAGCACTCTCCAGATCATAGATCATATTATCCTAAGTTGATCAGGGCTGGGGGAAGGTATGTCCTTAGGAAGGACCTTCTTTCTCCCTTGCTTTTTATGGAAGGTGATGATCCTGTTGTGCTTTTAACAATTCTTCTGTCTCACATATAAATATTAAAAGCCTAGATCATGGTTTCTCTGTTTTCCAAGTCTATAGCAAGGTCAGAAAAAGATATATGAGCAAGGGATTGGTAAATCTAGGAGTGGTATGATGTATTGAAGAAGCCTGTGGTTACCAATCCAATGCTACAGAAAAATCTAGTAGAGAACTTTTTTTGTCAACACAGTCTCCATAGAAGAGTCCCGGGAAAGTTGTGTCAAGACTGAAGTGCTCACAGCACAGCTGAGTTTTCAAGCTTCTTTATCAGATCCCAGAGTGAAGGCATGGTCTATATGGGGACAACTCTCACCTTCCACCCTTCTTAAGATATAAATGATGCTGGGACTGCAGCATCAGTTTCTCTGCCAAAATCCCTTATGATACAGAGGGATCTCTAAGAAGGCGTTTGTTCTCTAAGAAGCTGTTCTGCAAAGACCCCTTTGGCCTATGAGAGAAGAAGGGATATGTTTCAGGCTGAGGAAATGAAGAAGAGACAGCGGACCTTGTCTTTAAAACCTCCCAACAAATTCGAACAAACCCAAACCCTATTGGAGTCCTCTACTTTCTCAGTTACTTAATTCAGCTAATGCCCACCTTTCATCACTGCTGTACCAATGCTGATCTCAGGGTCTAGCACATGGTTTAACTATTGGTTTCGCTTCCATTTAGTTGAGATCTTTGAAATGAGATTTTTCTGTGCTGTGCAGTGCACATTTACACAGCCACTCACTAAATATTTTGCCTTTTCCTTGGCTGTGTAATGATAGTAATATTGTCAGGAGGCCATTACTAACTGAACATTTTTGTTGTTGTTTGTCTTCTTACTGTTGATGCTACAATATGGGGTGAATTCCCAGATCTTGCAAGGCTGTGGGGGACTGTTTTAGAAATTTTCATTTAACATTCACGGCAAAGGCAATCTGTCCCCTCTTGGTCTTCATAAACTATTACTGGTTTGTTTACAAGATTGGCTTATAAAAATATGCATACAGAGTGAGTGAAAAATTGTTTCCTTACTATAAAGTGATCTTAACAAAGAGCTTTCCGGACCTGAAAAGCAAGACAAATAAGCATTAGGCTATGACTTAGGTTTCTGCAGTAGGAAGTCTTTTAAAACAGCTCATAGAATCTTCTTTCTAAACTGGCTGTGTTGACCTTTAATAAAGTGGTAGTCAAAATTTTGGGATGGGGGTTGTTTGGTTGGGGTTTTTTTAGATCATGAGGTTGTTCCCGCCTGTAGATTGAGAACTACTTCCTTTTGCTGTTGAAGGCTGAGGTTGGAAAGGAAGACTTACTTCAATCTATTTCAAGAATAGTCTGAGGAGGAGGAAATTCCCTTCTTGTTCCTAATAACTGGTGCAGAACGCTCTGCTGGAGGAGGAGAATAGTTCAGTAAGTTAAAACATTTATATGAAGTTTTGATTTCATGCATCTTGTTATTTTCTAGAAATTTAATTATACTGTAAACATAGGATATTTATCTTCTTTGTTAAGGATGCTGGGGAACTGTGGGTATTGTGTATAGCTTTGAACTCAATAGATACTAATTTGGTGATATAGCAAGGGTGTATTGTTTAGTTAGAAAGAAAACAATATCAGATCTGTTACTGCTTGTATGACAAAGCACCAGTCTAAACTGCTGGGGTACTTTTGAGAGACATTAGCAGTGCATTTCATTATCCAGGAGCTTGGATCAAGAGAGAGAGGTAATTTTGTCCATCCATGCATCTGTAATGTCCTTATCTTTTCAGATGTTTCAGATTGCTTTAGGGTGCTTCCATCAACAGTTTAGAATCAAGGGTTCTGGTTAAATATCGATAGTAGGGCACTCCAAATCTCCTTCAAGGCAAAGTTAGATATCCTAGGTGAGTAGAGTAGAATGAGTGTGTTAGTCTAGATGGATTTCTCTTTTGCTTTAATCGAAAACAAAGTGTTCGAGGAATACCTAATTCTGTACTTCATCCAGATGTGTTTGCTGTCATGCTGGGAGCAGATGGCACTGCAGGCTGTGGGCAGAGGACCTGAGTATGGAAACAAGATAAAAGCCCTTGTGCTCCTTCATTACACGATGAAGGTGGTTTCTTGCAGCGGGGGGTGTGTGTGTGTGTGTGTGTGTGCTAAAGCAGAGTGGGGCCCCTTGAAGTCCGCTTGCCCTCTGCTCTTTCCCCACCCACAGGGCTGACTCAGGGAGGAGGCAACTTGGGTGCAGTAAGGGAAATCCCAGGATCTCAGATAGGTGTGGCACGTCTGTGCCTCCCTGCCTGTTACTTGGTTGTCAGTAGGAAATTTGTTTTCGTTCCAGTGCTTAGGATTCCACTGCTGCTTATGGGCTCCTTGTAAGAGCAGGTATACAAATGCCAAAGAGCCTCTGCACGCCAAAAATCTTAAACTGTTGAAAATTCACGTTTGTTCTCCTTTTGCCACCCCTAGGAACTGAGGTCATAAATTTTCATGCAGCAGAACTCAAAGAAAATAATACATATTAAAAAAAAAGAAAAAAAAAAAAAAGGAAAAGCTGGAGTTTGAAGAAACATCTTCCAACAGATAATTTATCAAGCATTCTCTGCAACCCCTTTCAAGCCAAAAATGTTGCTGCAGGTGTGAACTTAGTTAGCTCATGAAGTGCTTGTTTACCCAGGTGAGCCACCCTCACACACTGTCCCTGCCACGTACATGCTAGCCTTTGAGAAAAAACACATTCCAGCATTAAGTGTCTCATCCCATGTTCTGTTTTTGGTCTTGGCCATGTAGAACTTTGTCTTGTGCAGACAGTGTCACCTGCTTTGAATTTTTTTAAGATCTCTGTCAGATATGCGTGCCAGTATGTGAAACTGTTAATGTTCTCTTCTTTCATGCATCTGTTTCATAAGATTAGTGCTACTATGAAAATCAAATTGAATAAAATCAAATATGAAAATGAAAATCAAGAATTTAACTGAGAGGTAAATTCTGTAATCCATTTTAAAGTATCACTTATTATATTATAAATAATAGCCTGAAACTCATGGTAGAATTCTTTGGACTGTTCTGCCACACGCTGTACAAAAAATTCTTGTGTGTATTGGCACAGTTTATAATTTAATTGATGATGAGCAATACATAGAGGAAGAGATATGCTATGAAGAATACAAGTGTAGCCTTCTGTGTTTTCACATACAGGTGTATATGTGGGATAGTTCAAAATTTAAAAATGAATAAATTAAGCATGTCAGATTGTCTTCCAGGCTATCTAAATGAATTTATAAAATATTTGATTAGTGTCAAATAATGAAAGGTGTGGCATTCTTTTATCTCATTTTTCTTTCATCACTTTATTTTGCTGCAACTTTGGGCTTTGTATTTCTTACACACGAAACCCCAGATTACAACTTTTAAGCTGTATCTTAGACAAATTTCAGGAATTCATGTCTTATTTTTATCCTGCCATTGGAAATACAGGAAAAAATTATAATTTGTCTGTAAAACATGTTGGGTGATTTTAGTGTTTTTCAGGTATTCAGAAATCTTAGAATTATCTCTTCCTTTAAACAGAACTGCATCCATTGTCAATCTGAGTGCTGAGAAATGGCATTATAAGACAGTTCTTTTTGTACTTGTAAACAAGCTTCCATATGACAGTACTTTGAAAGTGTTTTTTAAATTGTGCTACATCTGTGTCTGATGTTAAAAGCATTAAAAAGCAGCCAAAAAACAAATCCTCCTAATGGCCTCAAAGTGCAGAATTTGTATACATATTCAAAACTGCCTATCTTTAATTTAAATAGCAAATATTAAACATGAATGCCCGCCTAAGCTTTCTCCATGAGCTTTACTGTTTTATAGACTTTTCTCTGACAAACTTCTGTGTTCTTGCTTGTTTTCCTTCTCTGGGCAGAGACAGTCATTGTCTTCCACACTCTGACTGAAGCTATTTTTATGTCACATGCTCTGCAGAATGACATGGCAAAATACTCTTTCGCTTGCTGCAAAGCCTGGAGCACCCTGTGCCCCCTCATTGGCACCTACTTTAATCAACTCTTGCCAGGTCTGGCACAGACAAGGCTGCAGAGGTGTGGTGGCACTGCAGAGAGAACTACAGCAGCCAAAGCCCGCCTGTCTGTGGTGCAAAAAACACATTTAATTTAATGTTGGAGAAGCAGCACGGATGGGGTGAGCTACTGCTGTGGTCTCTGAGCAGGGCCTACTGAATGTCTTTGGAAAGAAGGCTGATTCCATTGGTAACAGGTGCTGTAGCACCAGAAACCAAGACCTGGCACCCAGATTGAGTGTTGGTAGGTTTGTGCAAGGTATGTGACACCGTGAATGTACTTGCACTGAATTTATGTCAGAGTGGCGGTAAATTAAGCCAGCAGCAGGCTGAGAGAGACTAGGTCAGCACATCAATACCGGTTTAAAACTTAGATAAGTCCATAAGGTTTATTAAAAAAGAAATGTAATAATCTAATTACATTTTAATTTTTTACCTAATATGTTTTTAGAACTTATATATTGTGTTTAAATAAACTATGGCGTCTTTTTAGGAGATAATGCAGCTTCATATATGTATAAAATAGAAATTAAAACACATTAGTGAATTTATGTGTAAGTGGGAACCACCTTGTGTAGATATTATGAAGTTACATTACATTTTGCCTTGGCAGTTTAGCTTTGCCCAAAAAACTTCATATATTGGGTTTTAAGGGACTTTAAGTACAAGTCAGTGAATTTTTAGATCATAATTTTGCAGCAAATTGTAATTTTTATAGATTACTGGGGTTCAGCACAGTATGTGGAAACTCATCGGTCATCAGAAACTATGTGAAAATAAGTTTTACTTATTACTTGGATTTAAATTAATTATCTTTTTATTTCTGTGCTTACTGATTAATTTAAAGTATGGGAGTAAAAATTACTAGGTTATATTACAATGGCTAAATCTTGACAGTAGTTTTGTAGGAAACAGACCATGTAAATGCAAAATTAGAATGGTGTGTTTTCCTAAAGCAGTACCATATGTTAGTTGATTAACAAGTTATAGGGATATTAGAAGATCTTGGCTGCTGGTAAGAAACAGCATATGTTTTCTAAGTCTTTTATCAAATGTGTGTAAAGACTTCACCAAGTA
>VYZS01013153.1:32637-50382 GCA_013400695.1 Neodrepanis coruscans | reverse complement strand
CTGGGTTGGGAAATGGAAATGCAGTTCTTGTTTCTGCTTTCCTTGACCTGTATGATCTTGTGTTTCAGATTCTCTATGCAACATTAAATTATTAAATTCACAGTATCACACTGAGTGTTGCTACTGCCTAACACATTGTTCACATGGAACCTGTCAAGAGCCCTATTGGGGAGTGACATTTGCTGCTTTCTGATGTTGGGGGGAAGTGTTTATGGTTCTTATTTTAGCTCCATCCGCAAAAGAAAATTACAAGCGATAGTGCCTCTGTGGCTAAATTTGTGGTTTATTAAAACTGTGGCACAGCCTACAAGATGAGAAGAAAAAATAATGTCTGATTTTAAATTTCAGCTGCAGCTGCAGCTTTCAAAAAGCTTTTCATCCTGGTTCCTGCTCCATTTTCTCCTAGCTTCCTTTTACTGCAAAGAGAAGCTGAATTGCAACATTGAACACTCCATAACTTAGGGTTTTTTTGTACACAAACAACTTACACTTTCAATGGCATGGCTTTGTGCATAGGTGTTATCAGGTGTACATTATTTAAGAAGGAGGTGAGTAAACAAACATTTTTAAGACGTTTTTTGAAGTCTGAATGTGTAACAGTCTATTAGATGTTTTTTGAATAAACAGAAGGAAAATTGTTGGAGTTTTCTGCAAGGGACTGAGTTTTTATGTTAATGTTTAATTGAGATGTCACTCCCTCAATGAACTAATAGCCTCAGTTACTTACCATGTACCTATAAATTTTATATTCTTGCAACTAGTGACAACTACTGCAAGATATGCAATACATGGAGGGGAATTAGTCTTTAACCTAATAATCCCTGTGGCATGGCAGACCCATGCTGATGAAGACAGCTCATGAACTGGAAACATGGTACCTTTCAACAACCGAGGCTTTATTCATGTTTTGGAAACACTCCTGAGATTTACATGGAACTATGAAGAAAAGGTATTTAGTGATGTTTTGCAAAACATTGCCACAGTCTTAATGTCTGTGGCTAAAATCAAGTACAGTGTAAGACCATGCTGAAAAAGGACCTCATGCTGCCCAGGAGGCCTGGGGTGGCTTTGTCCTCAAGAGGAATATTTCTCAGACTCCTAAAATCAGAAGACCACCCAGTCTTTTCCTTGCAGCATGGGGAAAACAAACAAATTACCTTCTTTGATGGCTGAGAAAAGAAAGTGATTGATAATTACTGCCTGCAGCATTTTACCCCCTCACTGTGGTATTCAGCCTGTGTTTTCTGGCTGTGTTTAGTTGCTTCTTTAGAAGACTCCATGAAAAAAACAAAACAGACAAAAAGCACTAAATAAATACTACTCATGGGCTACAAACTCAGCCTTTGCTTACCTCTTCACCCTCTTCCAAGGGCATTCTTGCATTACTCTCTGTTGTGAGAGACGATTTATGGGATCTTGTAAAAGGGAAACGGGAGCATATAAGTAATACTATATCTTGTCTCAAAGAGATTTTGATACTTCTTTCCTTCTAGGACTTTGCTCAGGACTTCCTCCAGCTGCAGTCTTGAAGCACTATTTTTTAAGGGCAGTTCTAGAGCAAAAAAGCAAAAGAGGGGGGGGGGAAATGGGAATTCATCACTGTTAAAGCAATAGTATGAAAATCAAAAATAAATCACAGAGTTACACTTTTGCAAGAGAGTCTTGGAAATCAGAGTATTGAAGTATATGTATATGCAGTAAAAGCTATCTATGTCACCAGTTAGTATTTAATAACCTTCTCCTCTGGGTTGAAGAAAACCTGTCCTTGTCACTACTTAGTGCCTGCTCTATACCTTCAGATATGCTGCATGTGCTACATTATGGAGTATATTTATAGAGCTCAGTGCAGACTTGCAGTTTGTAAAGGGATATAACTAACACAGTGTCATTTTATGTTGTCAGTGGAATGCTCACCTGTGAGTCATCCCATTGTTTGAAAAGTTTTTGTAAGAAATACGAAACAGGTGCAATTAAATTGTGTTAGGTTATGTATTTATTCACGAGAGAGACAGAGGTTCTACCTCTGAATAAGCTTAAACCTTGTTTGACACCTTCCTATGCTGACATTGTTTATTCTTGTCTTCACGCCAGGCAGTTCTGTGCACTTCTTGGAGCCTCATGAGACAGACCATTGTTACTTTTTCTCCCTTTTTATCTTCTTGCACAGGAGCAGACTTCCCCTTGTAGGAGGAATAGGATTTGATGCCAGAGTCATGACACTGCATCTCACTCTGCGTTTGGACATTTTACCCTTGCAAAACCCAAAACATTCTCTCTCTTTATGTGAGGAGGTTGCTGTGGCATCCCCCCATCCTGGCTGGGGAGAGCATCCCAGCCTCAGTTGCCTTTCCCTGCAGGCTGTGTGCTGTTGTGCAGCATCCAGCTGCACCAGTGTTTTCAGAGGTAAATTTAGGTCACGTATCTCTTTATTATTGTTAGTATATTAAGTTCAGAAAAATGGGCTCTGACAATCCTGGTAGCTCTAGTGCAAGGAGAACATAGGAATACTGGAAAGAAAATAAAAAGAGGCAAAGGCTTGTTTATCATGATAAAAACAGAGAATGGGAACGATGCAAGCCTTCAAGAGCTCAGTGAACGTGAGTGAATGAGGAGGAGGCTGTGAGGTGACTTTCTTGCTGATCTCCTACAGCACCAGTGGGTCTGGCTGACAAAGGGGGAATAAATCTGAACCTTGGAAACTGAAGTTAAGTCAACTTTACCCTAAAGAAATAGGATACAATTTCTTAGCACTTAAACATTAGTCCATTAACGGTAACATAGTCTGTGAAATGAGAACAGATGTATTTGCAAAGCCATTTGAGACCAGGTGCAGCAAGGAAGCCTGTATTTACTGGGTGGTTGTTGCAGGGTGGAGGGTCGTGGCAGTCCTGCTGCTGCTCGACATGGTGTGCCTGAGTCAGCAGCCCCATCAGTCATGTCTGTGGGCCTGTGTGCTGAAATACCCTTAAATAACATGCTTGTAGAACTGACAGCTCTGCATTAAGGGCAGTAATTATAAGCAACTGATGTGCTTGTACCTTTCAGCTGGCGCATTGTGCAGGATTTGTTGTCTTCCGTGTTGCCTATCCATCAGATAGGGATGTTTTGAGGTGTTTTTCCTTTCTTTCTTTTTTTTTTTTCTTGCATAAGAGACTGGTGTTCTGGAGACAGTGACTGGATGTGTGCATCACAGCTTTGGTTAGGATAGTTTAGGGATGTAAGGCAGATGTCTTATCTGGGAAATTAAAGACAGATGAAAGAACTTTGCTCAGGGTTAACCTCCCTCACTTAGGAGCTTGATGTCCTGCACTTTCTTATGCTGATCATCTAGGTAGATCTCACTGCATGTGTGGTGGTGTTTGAAACAAATGCTAGTGCATATACAGCACTGGTCTCCTGAGAATAGTAATGTCTTCATCTCATTTAAGTGTTTGGACTTTGTATGAGGATCCCACATCAGATTTAATGGCTTCTGATAGATGGGGAGTCAGACAAGATAATCAAATGGTCCCTGTTGCCCTAAAGCTATGAAATCCTAAATACTGAAGAGTGAATTAATAACTGTGTATCTCAGCAGAACAAACTGGGCAGGCCTGAAAAAGAACAGCAGCATCACTGTTGTCAGTTCTGATTGCTTTCTTACTAATCAGCTGTCTTAATGATAGCATCAACATGGTCTGGGGAGGTCAGAGAGGCACTTTGAAGGAAGGAGATGTACATACTGTTGGAGAGGTCATTGATACACACTTAAAAGTTGAAAGGTCTACACTAGCTCTCTGCTCTTACATCTGCCTTCAGGGGTTGGCACCCTACAAAGGACAGAAACAAAAGCTTTACATACACAAAAGCTTTACGTATGCAACAAAAGTTTTACATACGTGACCATCCCTCCTGGGATAGATATCAGATCTGCATGGTAACAAAGCTGCAAGAATTTACTCTGCTTGTCTTTATCTCTTTTCAGACATTCAGACTTTTTTTTTGTTCTATAGTACAGCCTTTGTGGCAGAAGACAGGGACAAACTGTAGTAAGAACAATTTAAAATATCCAGCTCATTCAGTCATGATGGCACTGACCTCTCACTTGATTTTAGTCTGAGTCTCAGAAAAAAAAATTAGTTCTTGCCGGTGACATTGTGAAGAAAAGTCAAATATATTATTTGGTACAGTCCACAGATGAATAAAATGAATAATGTTCCATTAAAAAAAGTTCCTTTTCAAGAAAGACCATCATGATGAATTGGAACTGTGTGAATGCTATGTATTTGCAACACTGGTGCCATTGTGTGAATTTCTAATCATTATTTACTGAATTCTTTTATTGAAACTATTTTTTTGTGGTAGAATATTCATCAGAAATGCCTGTTGATAAGTAAGTGGTTATAGTTATCACAACATAACTTGAACTATTATTTTATTTCTGAACCCAGGCTCCACTGAAGTACACTGTGCTTTCTGTTAATTCAAGCAATTACCTGACAATATTATAAACTTGATGTGTACTTGGTAAGAACTGATATAAAGGACTTCAAACTACAGTTGTACTTTGTGGAGAGCAAATCTTGATACTTTTTATCACAAAAGCATATCACCTCATGGATTTACAACCAGATCCTGCAGACATCCGTGAAACTAGCAATACTCAGTGTTTCAGGAATTAAATCTATTCTTCTGGCACTGCTAAAAAGTTGGATCAATTTGAATCCAAACTCTCACCAGAGCTCTGTTTGAGACAATTCATCCAAAGGGAACTTACCAAAACGAAAATGCTTTACACTGGGGAGAAATAGAATTTGAATGAAGAGCAGATGGACTTAAAAGCAACTTTTCCTGCCCCCTTTCTTCCACCTCCCTCAGAAACAATTGCCTACACTGTTCTTTCCCACCCACATATTGCTTTTTATTCAAGTAAACTCCAGTGATCGAAATTTCTGCGATATAAGGCATATTTTGGTTTGACAGAGTAATTAGTTCAGTACCTTACAAAAACATGTTCATATTTTCTGTGTTTGCAGACTGATCTCTTTCCTTACATTCCTGTATGGGAAGTGTAATATGTGAATGGCTGGCCAGGCTGGAAGGCATGAGGAGGAGCTGAGGCATGTCAGGGTCTTCAGTTCAAAGCTGGCTGTGCTGGTGGCAATGTACTAATCTTAATGTTCTCTTGGTACAGTGGGATGACAGCAGGAGGGTAAAAAATCTGAAATAAGGTGTTGCATTACATGAGTCAGAAGCATACATCCTGTAATTATGCCCATTTAACTCTGTTCCATTTTCCCTTGGGCAGCGGAAAGGGAAGTAATGTTAAAATGTATCTACAGTTAGCTTGGTTGGTATTGTCCCAAATTAGAGAGGAAGACAAAGTTATTGATGAAAGAGAAGAATCACTTTTTTTAAAAATTATTTTTCTCTACACTTAAATGTTATCCCTTCTTTGTGATGACCACAGTTCTTTTTCTCAGTTTGAGTTAGGGCATGCATAAGTGTTTACTGCTTTCAGGCCTTTTAATTTATTTAAAAAATTAGAGGTACAGGAAAGAAACAAGAATAAAACTTGGGAAACAGAAAATCTAAGCTATTTGACATGATGTAGGTGGCCAGGTGGGGGAATTATGAGCTTGAACAAAATGTCTTTTGGGGTAAATGAAGATTACTCTGTAACTTGGAGCTGGGCATCTGAAAACTTGGTGATGCCAAGTGAAAGGTGATTATAGCTGCTGCCCAGAGCTCTATTTAAAATGCAGTTGGAAGGATGAATATATCTTCTGCCTGAATATTTCCTGTTCAATGTCTTAGTCACTTTTTTGTATAGTTGTTTTAGTGATCAAGGCTGGCTCTTGGCATCACTGTTAGGGGTGAACTTCTCTGAAGAGCTGAAACCAGTAGGTCTGATAAAACATGATGAAATTCTGTTTTGGAGATGTGTAGAGAAACTCATGCTCAATTTTCTTTTTTGCTTCAGCTGGTGTGTTGCCATTTCCCTCCTTGGTGTAATTTTTCCTCACAAGTATGAGAGTTCTTAGCTGAACTGGAATGTACATAATATAAACACTGAAACTCTACACAGATTTTTAACAGGAAAGGTAATTTCATAATAAATAATTTCAGAGGTTGTATTAGGTTGTTTGTCATCATAAATAGAGATTAGAGATGTGCTCAAATTAACTGCAGCCCTGAAGCTGCTCTCTGCTGTCCAAGGTCAAAATTGGAGCTTCACCAACCTCAGTGCTCTTTTTCTGGAGTTAGTTGAAGATACTTGCTCTATTTCAGGTCTGACTGGTTGGTAGTGAATGGCCACCCACAACTGCTTGGAGTGTTTTCTGATCCACTGGAGCATCCTCTTGATGCTCCCCTTCTCCCGAGCAGCCCCAAGCCATGTCTGGCCATGTAAGACTTGGAGAGGTGCTGCAGTGTGACCCGTTCAAGTGTCACAGGTTTCTGCCTCACCACTGCAGGTCTAATATTTGTTTCTGGATTATAGTGAGCTAAACAGTATCAGGCTGGTTCCCACAGAGAACATTTCTCATGACGTTTCTCACAGTGGCTACATGTTTTCACATGGACATTGAGACAAGTCTTTAACTATGGGATTCTTTTTATGATTTAACTATTAATAATTAACTTCCCAGATTTTTAGCTGTGAATAATTGCTAAAGCAATGGACTCATTGTATATTATAAGTCTGACTAATTGAGTGCAGCCAGTATTTGTTAATTGTTCCTGTTACGCACATGCTAAACCCAGAAGTGTTGAAGTCATTCTAGGACATTAACTTTAAACACAATTAAAACATCATAACCTGTTGGCAGTTATTCTCTGTGCATTGTTTTGATATTGATGGTTCCAGATCTGAGCACAGTAATTAAAAGGAACCACTGTTATTGTTGATCCCACAGATAAACAAATGCTGATTTCGTGCTGTGAACTGGTTTATCAAGTTTATTTAACTTGTCATTAGTGATTCATCCCAGTGACTGTATTTGGGAGCTCTTTATTTGAGCCCAACAGTATAATGGTTCTGGATGTCTCCAGCTGCTAAAGGAGTTTCATTAATTCTTTTAAACAGACTTTAGTAACATCATAAGGAATAGCATTGTTACATATACAAATTAAATCCAGTTTGAGACCAGGAACTTTTCCCTTAAAGTGAGGACATGCTTTAAGACATTGCTGTCCCAACTGTTCCTTGTCCTGAGCAACAATAAAGATGATTGTTTCATGGGAGGTGATTTTATTTTATGGGTGGGCTCTTTAGTTTTGTTTGATTTTGATGATACTGAAGTATGCCATGTTTAGTCTCTCCCTTTGACAATGCTCTTTAATCCTGTTTGAGCAACTACTGCACCTACAGAAGTTCTCCTAAGACAACACTCAATTTTCAAGTCACACGTTCAGAAACAAAAACGATCTCTCTTAGATGATCTCTGCAATTTGAAGGTCCATGTTGCTCAGGCCCCTATCAATAGCATTTACTGTTAGTCTCACCAGTGGGAGCATCTTGCTGTGGCCATGAAAGCAGTAGTTTCAGACCAGTTTGACTCCGTCACAAGGGGCACCTGGGTGCTCAGTAGGACACGTTGATGACAAGGCATCATTGTCAGTGGGGGAGTCAAGAGAGCAACTCTCTTGTGCTCTGGGCTGTAGAAACTAAGTATGCTGGCTAAAGTAGAGAGATTGTTGTTCTTATTACTATTTTAATCTTAGACTAATTTACTAGGTATTTTCCCCCATCATGCATGGAGATAAAGCCTTTTTAGGGCCAAAGTGAATTGATTCTGATCTATTAATGTTCTTGGTACAAACTCTACCGACCTCCAGAGCTAACCCTGTTTTTGTACAAGGATGAAAAAGTTTTTTTCTTTTTAGGCAAATATGTTTTGTGCTTTGCTTTGTGTTATTTCAGGATAAGGTCTTTTTACATGCCCTTAGTTTCCAAACTCAGTTTCTGAGCCCTGTATACAGGTAGTGTCTTGGTACAGCTTTTATGTTGCTTACTCCAGGCAACACTGGCTTTCCATCAGGGGTTTCTGAGTTATTTTACATTTCTTGAACTTGATGATTTTCAGTGCTCACTATTCCTGTTAGAGTCCTCTTATCCTTCCAGCTGGCTGTAAAAGTAAATTACAAAAAGCTCATCACACTTGTCCAGACTCTGTAAAACTTCAGCGTTAAAGGCACATTCCTTCATGTCACAAAAGGCAGCATCAAATAAGTGGGATGGTTGGCCATCTCTTCTCCTCCAAAAATAGTCCACAAGCAGAATGAGCAGGAGTAACCAGTAAAAACACTACTCTAAATAAAACGTGTATCACACTGTTTTCTTTATAATTGCAGAGCAACTATAGAAGCATTCTGTTGGGAGCACTGTACTGCAGACTTTAAATAACAGTGCTAATGTTTAAATTGTATTTTCATCTTCTCTGTGTTTTCTGTGCCAGATTTCTGGGACTTTTGCCAGGTTCCAAGACCATATAGAATTAATTGTTAGAAAGGAAAATAAATGTTTCTTAAGTTCTAGACAATATGTATGTCTGATCTAATGAAGAATAGTTTTTTCATCTACCAATTGTTCATTGTAATTTATTCAAATGCTTTTACTGTCTGGAAGGGGGAGGATAAAGGCATGAGGAGAGCGATCCTCCTTGATCTTCTGTACTGAATTTATATATACACAAAGCATTTCTGCATTCAATAATCTAAGTCGACAGGATGACATTTCTGCCAGATAGAGATGTAGAAGGAAACGTAGGGGAATTTTCCTAGCCTGTCTGGACTGGGTAGTTGAGAGGTCATTGCAAGCAATTTGGATCATGTTATAGTGAAGTCAGAGTTGAAGAAAGCTTGAAAGACCATATTGTGCTAGGTCTGTTTACAAAGACATCTAAGATACTGTTACCTGGTGTTGGAGTATGAGGTTGATTTAAATGAGAAATTGCATATTTTTATTAATACCTCAGTTATGCTTTGTTCTCAGCCTAACTCAGAAGTTGTCTGTGGATAAACTTTCTGGTCTTGATGCTGTAACTCAACACTCAGTTTATTCCACCATCTCTGACTCAGTGTTATGATTTTGATAGACTAAATCAGTCTGATATTCTCCACTAAATCAACACATGTGGCATTGGCTGGAATCTGTGGCATTTGATCTCATCCTTCTCAGCCACACTATTTTTTATCTTGCAGCCTGGTAGATCTCTCGATTGTAATGCAGGCTTCTGGCCTCTGATCTGCCAAAAGAGAATTAGTTATATGTTTCTATATGTTTTGCTACTGAGGCTTCGAAATCCTTCTTAACTGAAGTCCCTGCTTACATATTGCTACCATTCATTTTTATTGGCTTTGCTAAAGTGGAATTCCTGTATCTTGATTTTTCCCCAGTTCATTCTCTGAGCGGCCTCAAATAATCCAACTGAAAGCAAAACCTCAAAGTGCTTATATAATGAATTACTTTTAAACTAGACGCTAAAAAAGACAGAGGAGCATTTATCAGGAATGTTTGTGGGCTTGGTGGTTACGAGCTTAAAAAAATACCGTGTGGAAAGGCTTTTGTCCCATGACGGAGATTTAAAAGGCTGCGGGTTCGGATTCCAGCAGAGGCTCAGGCCTGTAATCGCGTTTGAAATGTTGCCTTTCACACGGCTGCNCGCCCCCGGCCGCCGCCCCGCTGCCGCGGCCGTGGCCGGGCCCCCTCGGCCGGCGTGCGGGACGCTTCGGGGGGGCTCCGCACCGGGGAAGGCAGCGCTTCCTTTCTCCTCCCCGAGCCCGGCGCTGACAGTCCGGGCGCTGCGGCTCCAAGTTGGAGAGGGGAGCTTGTGCGGTAGGCAGGGACAATGGAGGAAAAGGAAAGCCAGAAACTTGAACTGTGCCTGGCTTGCCCAACAGACAGCAGGCAGACGAGGGGTAAGTAAGCGGCGATGTAAGGCAAAGATGGAGCTACGCGTAAGCATGCCCCTCGTTGCTGCTTTATATAACTGGAACCAGAATGCATGGGAAAAAAATAGCATGTCTTTCGTGTGCTAATGGCTCTGCAGATTTCCCTAATACTTTGACTGAGTTTAACTTTCTCTGTGGAGAGATCTCTGTCTGCCCTCTAAAGCCGGGAGCACGCTGTATGGATGTCACCGGTGCGGAGGGTGCTGCTTCCGCGAGGTGGGGGAAAGCATCTCCTCTTCCCTTTAAATGCTCTGCCAGCCTCACCTATGGCAGAGAAATACCTCTTTCTTCATAACAGTGGGTTTGAGCTCATCTTTACCTCGGGGTGTCTGTTAAAAGGGGGAGATCCATGGCAGATTGTGACAGAGTTAGTTTACTTTGAGTGAAATCACTGGGGTTTGTTTTGGAGCGAAGCCAAGAATGTCTAAACGGAGTTTCCACGGCGGGTCCACTGCGGTGCGTTCGCACATTCACTGTTGCACTATTTCGAATAAAGTGAATGAAAACTATTTCCTGGCGAACTCTACGTGGGCTATTCCACGTGGAACATAACATTCAGGTAGCATGACAAACACGTAATCTAATCTGTATCTATTATAGTATTTGTGGGGCACCTGTGAACATTCCCATTTCATGCATGTTGTAGTCCTCATAGGCACTTCAGGAAAAGTGTTATTGTGCTTCTGTGTAACAGAACCATGTGGTTTAAAATAAATCACACAAGTTTACGAGCATGCAATACCAACATTGCATTGACAACTTCTGAGGGAAAAAAAAATTCTTCCTTTTTTTTTTTTTTAAATTGGGACTTCATGAATTGATTTATGCTCTTTTGAATCATTTTTTTGAGTTAAAATACTGAGTGCATTGCAAGTCATCTGTGTACGTGTATGTTTATGCTTATGGGACAGAAATCGTCACTTAAAGAATGTGTCTGAATATGAAAAGAAAAAAAGCCTTCAGTAACACATATCTTCTGTAGGAGTTGTATGAAACTGCCTGAGATACACGTGGGGCTAGGAAATCAGAGGTCTGACCAGGCTGATCCTATGATTCCCAGAAATGTTTAGTGCCGAAAGCTTATAACCAAATATAGTAGTTTTGGCCCATATCCAAAATTTGCCTTTGAAAGTTCATTGGAGAGAGAGCTAATTGTAAGACAGTAGAATAAATTAGAATGATTCCAAATAATCTTACATTTACTGCTAGCATAAATGTAATGGAGGTGAGTTTGACTAACACTGTTAAATCTGTATTCTTTTTTAAAATTTTAGTATTGAATGGAGTTTGCTTCAAGACTCGGTTTCACAGTATAGTATGGGTCAGGTCCACACTTGTCCCTTTCTGACATGATTCTCAAAATACTCTTCTCTCATATCACCTGGGTTGCAAAACAAGACTATTAAAATCTTCACAGCATTTAAATAAAGCAAAGTGACTTTCCTGACATTTGTAGACTTCATTGAGGGTATGACTTTGAAGAATTACATGCCAGGACACGTTGAAGGACTTCTTTCTTGCTCTTTTTTTCTTTTTTTTTTCTTTTTTCCCTTCTTCCCCTAGCTCATAGCCATTAATCCTTCATGATAATCTTCCTGCTATCATAGGCATACTGCTTCTATGCTGCCTTTTCTGTACTTCTATCCACTCTAGTAATGGGTGGTATTGGTGGTGTTAAGAAATCTTGAAATTTGTTTTCAGATCAGAGAAGCAACTCAAGTATAAGGGTTACTGAAGCCTTTGGATTTTCAGATCAGAGAAGCAACTCTGGTATAGGGGTTACTCAAGCCTTTGGATGACCAAAGTTCTCCCTGTCAATCATGAAGTCTTGCTTTTAGTTGCCCTTTAGACTTGCTGTTTTATTGAACAGAAAGACCTTCAGCTTTTAGCTTCTGAATATGAGGGAGGGAGACGGGGAGACAAGGTTATCTCACACCTTTATGTTTTCCAATGCTCCTTTTCGAAGGAGAGTACTTGCATAATTTGTCCTTTTCCTACTCTTACCTCTCATCTGGGAATCATCACATGATCCTTCACACATTTCACAGTTATCTGTGGAGATTGATTTGCTAGGCCTATTATCTTCACTTGGAAGATATGAAAGGTTTGCTCACAATGGTATTGAGCAACTCCAGAATCCAGAAATCGTCTCTCAGTTTTTCCTTCCTGTAGCACTGTGGCCCACACAAGGTCTGTAGAACTGATGTGCCTCGAGATACACAGCAGAGTTTCACTGACCCAGAGTTTCATTTATCCCTATGTAGGAAGTGGCCAAAAACATTTTTTTTCCAGCAATTATTAGGGAAAAGACCCATATTCAAATACAACAGATTTTGGGTTGCAAAGAAAGTCATGTGCTGCTATTTGCTGTAATGCTGCAGGATCAGGATCTTGCTGAATGCCCAAGTCAGCTCTCTGGCAAGGCAAGCAGTTAGTTTGCATAGTTTACATTCCTTTATTTTCACTGGTATTTATACAGTATTTTCCAAATATATTGGGGGGTGGGGGGGAAGGAGGGAGGAAGAGAGAATTTGTTGATCTTTCTTGTATAGTATAAGAAAAATATGTTATTTTTGACTCCTTCTCAAGGTTTCCCCCAATAACAAAGAGTGGTAAAAAACCTTACTTGATATGACTCTTTATGTTCCACATAATTAGCTCTTTATTAAACTACTGAAATGACTGAAATGCAGCATAAAGAACAACCTTGCATGAGAGAAATTTAGGACCCAAAATACACATTCATGAGTTCTGGGTTGTGCTTGTCAGCAAAGGTTTACCTGCCTTCTTGAGGAAGTGCCTGCCCCCAGTTCAGTGATTGAAACTGCTGCTGTGGCTGTACTTTCAGGGTTTATACCAAATTGCTGCACTCAGTCACCCATGCTCACGCTGACTGCCTCCAGCTCCAAGAAAATCCCTTATTTATGTCTGCTGCCTTTATTCCAACAACCTCAGGGATATAACCTCCAACTTGCTCTTGGTGCAACAAATTAAAGATGGTAAATTCCATCCAGTCCCAGCCCATTTCTTTTTCCTCCCATTTAAAATCTATTGAAATGACTGTGTGGCTTTCAGAAACTGTTTTGACTGAGTATGTCTGGCTGGATTAACCATGCTGACTTCTTGCAAGAAGAACTCTCCTGTTTGCCACTTTTCTCAAACAAGCTGAGTGTTCCTGGTGGTTGGTGCTCTGAAGGTTCAATAATCAGAGAGGATGGATGTTCTTAATTGAGTTGTGCTTGAAAAAGTAGAGTGCATGTGTATGTGTGTGTGTATGTGTATGTGAGGTTGCTGCTCTGAAGGTTTAACCAGGATTGTGTAACTAAGAAGGTCTTAGAATGTGCTGCAGAGATCACAGATGACATTTTGAGTCTGTGTGAGAATTAAGACATCCCTGTGAACCAGACTTGTTCCCAAAGTTGTGTCCAGATCTATCCTCATCTGGTCCCCTGTGTCTGGATCTGCTTTCAGGGTAAGTTTCCCTGAATGCAAACAAGAGGGTTTTATTGAAAATTTTGGAGTGCTTGAACAGTATAGGGAGCTTACAGAAACATGCAGAGTCTTTCATGATCTTCCAGGGCCAAGTTCTATGGGGCAACCCGAGGGAATTGATTCCCTGTGTGAATTGGCAGGACATCACATCAGCAGCGGCTCCACTGATAGAGGATTTGCTTTATTACTGGGGCTTGATGTTCCATGGGATGTGTCAGGAAATTGACAATGCACACCAGAAAGCTGAGAAATTCTCAGCATAAAATCCTGAGGCAAGTGGTGTCAAAATGACTGACTGAACCATAAAAGGAAGTGAGTAGGTGCCTGTTTCCAAACAGCAGTGCCATATAATGGCAGCACGTGGGGAAAACAGTTGCTGGGAGGATAAAGGGCTCTGAGGCAGAAAGTGTCAGATAGAGAGAAATAAAGATTTATTCAAAAGAGATAGAGAAAGGAGCTCCCTGCTCCTGGGGAGGTGCTGGGAAGGGTTAACACAGGGACATCTGAGACTGCCTGGTAGAGATGGGGTAGGCTGAATTTCTCAGAGAGGCCTTTTCAATGCTTAAGGTTTTTGTTGGTTTTTTTCCTTTGCTGACAATGGAGTGAGGGATTTGTTCGAAGGTATTAGGTAACAAGGCTCCTGACTGCACTTTTTAGAGCACTGGAGGGTTCATGTTACAGTGTTACCTGAAGATAAGCCAGCACTTGCATA
Source organism: Neodrepanis coruscans (assembly GCA_013400695.1). Taxonomy (NCBI): domain Eukaryota; kingdom Metazoa; phylum Chordata; class Aves; order Passeriformes; family Philepittidae; genus Neodrepanis; species Neodrepanis coruscans. Next base: position 36,245 of record VYZS01013153.1, on the reverse strand, counting down.
CCCTCAGTGTCTGCCTGGCTCTACAAATGCCGTCATGGTATTTGGTCTTGAAGTAGATTTTTAAGTAGTAAAATTTATCTGAGAGGGTTTTTCCCCTTTTTTTATATCACACAAAACTTGCTTTTATTCTGTTTCTTAAAAAATGGTTTATTGAAAAAGTGATGTAGAATTTTCCAGCCTGCTATCCTGAGACGTATAAAATCCAAGGGAGATCCATGAAATTTAAAACCAGACCACAGCCAGAAATCAGGAAAAAGAGACTCCAAAACCCTCTTATTATTTCACAGGTGTTTCAGAACCTGTTGATAACACACTGAAAAAAGATTAAAGATTACAAAACTGCTTTGTCAAAGGAACTTTTTCTGTTAGTGTCCTTAAGGATACTAGTTATGGGGCCATTAAGTATACTGCAGCCTATTGAAGAATTTGTTTCTTCTTGTGGAAAGTACCCTGTAGATCTTAAAGGTCAGGGAATAAAGGCCCTGTCAGATCTCTTTTCAAGCCACATAGGTAAAGATGATATAAAAAGAACATCTGCTTTAATGATGCAATAATGCAGTTGTGTGTTAAAAGTATATAAGTATGTACATAGATTATATAAGGGATGATTTCTAGGCCACTTCTTATGATGTGTATATGCCTAATGATGCAGAAAATGCCATTGTATACTACCATACTTTTAAAAGAGCCTAGCTTTTATATCAGTCTTTCTTCCTTTCTCTTACTAATGTGAATGTTGGGATTAAGTTCTTATAATACACTATTTAGCTTTGGTTTTTGGTTTTTTTCAGACCAGGCAAAAACCAGTTTGCATGTAACATCACTAGACGATGCAGAATGTCTCCGATCTAAAGAGCTCCTTTCGACCCCAAACAGTCACGCTTCTTCTAATTCAAAGTCTACCCGCAACATCCCTCGAAGACATACAGTAGGTGGCCCTCGCAGTTCCAAAGAAATACTGGGAATGCAAACTTCAGAAATGGACAGGAAGAGGGAGGCTTTTCTTGAGCATCTGAAACAGAAGTATCCCCACCATGCCACAGCAATAATGGGACACCAGGAGAGACTGAGAGATCAGGTAAGGATGTCAAATTTGTATCTAGCTTTTTGTTTAACAGTCCCTATAACTCCTACAAAATTGTTACTTCATTACAAAAGGTGGAATGCAACAAAGTATTAAACGTTTTTTTCCTTTTTTTTTTTTTAATGTGGCCTGCAATTCAGTTGCTCCCTTGAAATTCGAAGAAACAATAATAAGAATTAATCCATTCAATATTACCTTGGAATTGTTTGTTGAAACTGAAATTTCTGAAGAGCTTTTGGTTTGTTTTTTTTTTAGAGTATACACAGAGAAAGGGGTAAATACGAGACTCTTGATCTTAGTATATGTGTCTCCCATCTACTTTTCACAGCTGAAGGGAAAATATGGAACAGCTGTTCACTTCTGTTACACTTCCAGTATTGGCACCCCTGCCCAGGAGGAAAGAAAATATCTGCAGAGTGTGTCTGTGTGCTTTAGCTGGCTCTGTTACCTTTTCATTTGATTTCTATTTTTGAGTTTTGTAATGCAAACAGAACAGACATATCCATAACTATCTGCCTCCTCCAAGCAGCTTTGACACCCACGTTGGTCTGTCAGCAGCATACCTTAAGGTGGTTTGCTTCTTGCTTGTCTGCAGTTGCTTTTCAGCAGCAAAAAGTAGATGTAGGGTCAGAGGAGATGTGACATGCTGATGTATTTCTCGGAGCAGGTGGAGGCTGCTGACACACCGATCTTCTGAATTCAGGGAATGCCATGCAAGGATCTTTTCAGAGCCTAACTTTGGGGGTTTGGGTGCAATGATAGAGTTTAATCTATTCAACTTTACAGTCTATTCCATAATCATTTTTTTTTTCTGATCAACCATCAGAATTTAAAGTTTGGTCCAAATTTAAGTCTAAAAATCTTATGCTTGTTATTCTCAGTTTAACAATGACTGATAGTAAACCTTTTGTAAATTTTTTTTTTGTTTTTTTTTCACTTAGTGTCTTACAGGTATTTCAGCACTAATAGCAAATTCATAGTAAACAAGGAATAAAGATAAGATGGAAAAATACTGTACTCTGTTAGGGAATTCGTACTGAATTCCCAGTCTCTGAAGCCTTCCAAAACTGAGAAGCTTTGGAGATCAGACTATTGTTACAAGTTTGGAAGACTGTAATTTGGTAACTCCCCGCTACAACTTCTCTTTGACAGGGTCTCTAGAGATCCCAGATGCTATCACTGCCTCAGAACCTTACTGTTAGAATCCATATGTATCCAGCTAAAATTGCTGCAAGACTTCAGCTCTAACAAGGATGATATATTCCTTATTTTTAAACAGCTTTACTCCTTTCCTTTGAAAGTCTTGATTTTTTTTTCTCTCCACTTATCTCTTCCATGAACTTTAGTGACTGTGTGGAATGTGCTGGGTGGTGGATAAAGATAGCATACAAATTAAATAAAGGGGGTGGGAGGGGGGTGAAATCCAGAGATTAGATCTTTTGGAGTGATGTAAATATTTAGTTCCAGTGTTGCAGACACTGCAAACCCAGTTTGAACAGCCTACAGCATTACACCCTACACATTTTGTAATTTGAGCCTTTTCTGAAGGCAATAAATTACAGAAGGAATGCAGTAACTGTTCCCGATATTTGTTTAAAATGTGTCATCCTTGCTAATTTATTGAGGGTAAAATTTATTCTCCTGCTTCTATTTTGTGATGACTAGATGTATGTATTGTATGTGTTGTATGTAATGAGTTTTTTAATAATTTTAAAACAAAATAACTTTATAATTACTATTAGAGCATTAAAATATCTCTCTTGGAAATGGGAAGAACTGAATGCTTTCAGCATTACTTAAAAAATTGTAATCTGAACAGAAATGACATTAAACCATACAGAAGTAAGTCATACATGTTGATTGTAAGAAATTTGCTGAGTTGACATGTGATGTATCAAGTGTCTGGCTCATCAGATGCAGTAAGACTGTGATGATCATGGCATTACAGTTCAGAGGGGGATTTTCTTACCACTTGTGGCTGTGTGTGCACACCCACGTCTCTGTGTATTTTGTGTGTGTTTGTGTGTACTTATTCCTAACTCTGTAAATAGATACACACAGTTACGTGTATATATGTACATAGCTACATGTATGTGTGTATATGGGTGTATGTATGTATAATGCATGCTTTCTTAGCTGCTCTGTGAATAAAACCTTAGTACAATTTTGCATTGGAGGGAATATATGTGTGTTTAACATCCACACTTCCTTTTTTCTGCCCTTATATATGTATGTGTGTAGCAGTGGTATAGAATACAAACTACATACATGTGTAGTATGTATGTATGTATGTATGTATGTATGTATGTAACATATACATGTATCAGAAACAAAATCTGTAAGATGTATGGTAAGACATTAATTAAATGTAATTTTATTTTCCAGGATTTTTTTCTCTCTTCTTACTTCCCCAGTTGTTCCAATATCTGGAAAGTGGCAACATTGTCCATGGTAGGAATTTCCCCACTATGGGAGACCTATCAAGGATAGTAACTAATGCAACACCGTTTTCTAATCTCCCTGT
>VYZS01013153.1:19574-32595 GCA_013400695.1 Neodrepanis coruscans | reverse complement strand
TCCCTGTCAAATGGTGTAGCTTAAATGTAAAACACCCCAATATTTACAGTCAGGATGTATTCCCTTAGATAATTTCTCTTCCAGGTTGCTCTAAACCCTGTCAGGTCCACAAGCAACAGAAAATCAAGATTGGTAATTGTCCTTTTTTTACTTCTCTTGTCCATTTTAACCATCAGTATCTGAGTATGGCAAACTGACCCCTGGTTTGCAGAAAGTAATCATCAGGGAAAAATTACTTGATGGTGTCAGGTCATACTATATCACCTCCAGGAGCAAGGTCAGCTCTGAATATTGTCCACATCTTCCACTATGTACTTTTCTCCAGGCTTCATTTATTCAGATAAATCCCTCCACAGATATGCCTCCTGAGGATCCATTTCTGCTCTTGGTAATCTGCCACAAATCAGAAGTACAATCATGGCCAGGTAAAATGCCAGCAGCAACTACTGATGGTTAGCTAACATGATGACCTGAAACCTCCCAGCTGTGCACACATCATTCCTCCTCCACCCCCAAGCTTTGTTGCCCTGTGATATCCTGCTCTGGAAAAGAAAGCTCACAGAAACAGAGGCCATCTTTACTTGCACAAGAGGCTTGGAATATGTCACAAGGAAATAGCTTGGAGCTATGCTGGTAAACTGCGGTAAACTGGAGTATGAGTTTGCAGCAGCCTGGGGGCAGTGGAGATGTGCTTTGTGCACCCCAAAACGCTCACAAGGGAATGCAGCACCCTATGGCTGCACCTCTGCAACCCACAGCTCAGCAGCTTGCACTCACACTGTGGGTTTTTCCCCTTCTAAGATAAGTTTGTAGCCGGTCACCAGAGCTCCCTCCACCTGGAAGCTTGGAAAGCTGCAGAAGAAAATATTTTATTTTTTTAGGTAATTCAAGTTTCTGCAGGAGCTTTGCATACCTTACCTCTGCCAAGTCTGTCTCGTCTGCTGTAATGAAAGGAAGGTGCTAATGTAATCCTCAGGAAAGTTAGAAAGAAAAAAGAGAAAGGAAAAAGGAAACAGTCTGTGTTGTCTCAAGTTTGAGATGGTGTGAATCATCTGCTGCGCAGTTCACGGCAAGAGCTCATGGCAGAACGTGGTCACACGCTCAGGTGGAGTTGACTCTGGTCAGCAGAGAAGGAAAGAGCAAGAGGAAGTGTAAAAGCTGGCTGCAAGGATGAAAAAGAGTTAGCAATTAAGAGGTTAAAATGCTAACATGGCCATGAGAGGGGGTTAATCCCTGCTGTGAACCTGTTTTACAAGTCACCTCTCTAAAAAAACCTTTCTGACGGGCAGAGAACAAAAATGAATGTGTAGAAGTTTTTCAGAGCAGGAGCTTATGAGCCTGGGGTAAGAAAGCGAGCTGGAAGAATTTTGCCACTGCTTTCTTCTGTTGTTGTTTGACTAGGAAATAGGCTTGGAGATGTGGAAGAGTCAGAAGCAGCTCTACTACTCCAGCTAGTGCTCTATGAAAAGAAATTTTCTTGGCAAATGAAATTAGATTTCAGTCAATTAAAAACAAAATCCAAATCCTTCTGCCATGTGCAGTGCTGAGCACCTCAAAAATGGTGGCTGAGGGGTTTTCTTAGGCTCATTTTGGTCTGAACATGACAGGTAACTCTGGAATCTGGGCAGGTGTGGCTAAGGTTACCATGGAGACCCATGATGTCATGCTTGATAGAGCATGTCAAGACAGCTAATCTAACATGTAGAGTTTCAAAAAGTCTCATAGGCTAGGACTAAGCTTTATGCAAATAACAAAGTTGCGCTGCAGAAGGGTGAAAGAAAACACGGCTGAGATATGGCGTGCATTGTACCTGGCAGCTTGGAAGGATTATTACAGGTTTCATCATAAAATAAAACTTTTGGAACTTAAGGAAGAGGATTTCAGACCATCTCTGGCCTCACCTGTGGAATCTCACATTTTGGTAAATAAGCCTCTTTCTGTTTCTACCCGCCCTGTAAAAAAGTGCTTTTGAAATCGTGGCGTTTGCTTCACCACGTTGTTCCTGCTGGCAGTAGGGCTGAGTCAATAAAGCAAGTTTTCTGGCAGGGCATATTCCCTTTTCTCTTTCGAAAATGAGTTCTTTGTTGATTGAACTGAGAATTCGGAATTATTTGAAAGGCATTGTAATGTATCATGTTGATTATATGAATCATGCTGCAAAAATGTCCTAGGTAGTGTTTTGGAGGAGAAACTAAGAATAGAGACACTGTATTTATTTGTAGATTATTGCCAGATGTCTCTCCTTTAACTGTTAAAATAGAACCCTAAAATTACAATAGCATTTATTCCAGGGTTTGAGACCTGTTAAAATCCTGAAGCGCTTTTTATGTGCATCATAGCATCAGTTGGTTAAACTGACTTTGTGTGTTCTTTGATATCACAGGTAATGCTTGGGAACTTCTTAATAGAGTTTTTTCTTGGGTAAAAGTACATTAGTAAAGGGTAAACACATTTGGAGGTGAAATTTTAACAGCACAAATGTTAGTGGGACTTTGGGATTTTAGGTATAAACAAGGGGTTTTTTTTCAGTCCCTCTGGAGGGACTGTAAACCCTCTGGTTCTTAGTTGCAACCACTTTTGTGTTCACTTCAATCAGGACAGGTCAAGTAAACACTAGTAGGTAAGGGATGGCCCCCCCGCTGGCACCACTGGATGTGATAACGGGAAGCAGGGTTGGGACTACAGAGTTCAGTTGGTTCAAATTGCTCAGTATGGAAAAGGGTAGTGCTGTGTGGGAGAGAGTGGGGGTAATGTCCAAGCTTAGAAATGTGAAAAGAGGAAAACCTTAGGTTCTGCCTAGAGACGCCTGAGAAATGCAGAAGTTGAGAGGAACTTCAGTTCAATGTAAATCCCCAGTAGGATTTAGGAAATGAGTGGGCTGCAGAATAGGGTAAGCACAATGTCTAATTCCACATGAAAAAACAGGGTATAAAAAGTTTTCTGATGTTCTGCATTGCTTGATCAGGCAAGGTTAAATAAACTTTTTTTGGAATGTGTAGTGAGTTTTAAAGTGAAAGTACTACAAGTAAAGAAATTGCTAAATAATTTTTTTTTAGTCACAACCCTTTTGCTTTTACTCCTTGTTATATCTGGAAAGTGAGCCATTAATGGGAATATTTTAGAACTCACTCCAATTTAACCTTTCTCCCAGAGTCTGAATGTAAATTATTTAGTACTTGAATATGTACAAATAACAATGTGTCAAATGAACTAGCGTGTTTTGCATTCATTACACTGTTACTGGTTGATGCCCTGGAATCTGGTAGGGGGAAATTGATATAGTGTTAATATTGTGTGAATACTTTTTTTGGTCTGTACTAGTTAAAAAACAGAGCTTAAAAGATTACATTCAGTTTTAAAATGCGGAGAATATTATTTAATCTGGATATATATTGCTGGAGATTCTTCTAGTTGAGAACATCCATTTAATTGAATTACTACTTTGTTTACACACTGCTGTATTTAATGTGTCACCAAAAAATGCCTATTTTTATCTGAGAAGTCAGTGTTGTATAGCTAGAACTTGCTGTTCTGTCAGCATAGGCTGTAGGTATTTGTTCAGAGGAAAAACAAAGTTTCAGAAATTGTTTCAGGATATTTCTGTGAGTGCCTGCCTCCTCTCCATCAGTGAGTGCCACCTCCCTGCCCAAATGAGATGGCAGTTCCCCCTCCTCTCTGGATAGTCTGTGTAAGCCCAACAGAGCATGTTGCATATTCAGGAAGGGGGGACCATCCCCAGTATCCATATATGTCCCCTGTCTTGTGTACATCTGGTACAACAATTTATTGCTTTCCAGAGCTGCTGTATGTTAAGAGCAACTGCTCATATTGTACACTGTTAAAAGCACCTAAGAAAAGCTATGAAAATTAGCATATGAAACATGATTACAAGTTTAAATCTCCGCTGGATTCCAGACTTTTGTTTATGGGAGGACATGAGATGACACGTCCATTTGCTTTGAGTTGAAACATGCTCTTTAGTCCCCAGATAATGCTGTCATTGCAAGATATTTATAAATAGGTCGATAGATAAATGAACAAAGAGCTAGTTCATTAGCAAAGTAAAGTGGATTTACTTTGTACTCACTCTAAGTGAAGATGTTGAGGAACAAGGATATTCCTAATAGAATGTCTCAGTGGAAAGTCTTTCAATTTTACTCTCTCGTTTACAAAAGTAAGGCAGCATATTAAGGTACGTATTAAATTGCAAGCCATAAGGTATCTCTGGGAGTAACTGAAGTTTAACTAGATTGGTAATACTTGCTTTAATAAATACAAGTTTCTTCATTTATATCTATCAGTTAAAAGTAATTTAGAGAGAAGTTCTTTTGGAAAAGCAAAGAAACAAAGCTGCAAAAAGGCTAATGAAGTAATTCTTTTTCTTTTTCCTTCCCTCCCCCATGCAAACCACACAACAGTGCAGTTATTTTGCACCGACAGGATTAGTAACTTTTCTTCTGTGGCAACGCCTCTGTATTTTAAATAGCATGTATTGTTTGTAACTCAGAAGTCCCAGGTAGTTGTTATTACTTACCTTTGTTCATGTGAATTTTGTAAATACATTTTTCTAATCTAATTTTAGAACAAACAAAAGTATTTTTAGAATTCTTTGTATTTAACTGATTGAATAAATGCCCGCAGTAATCTTGTTTCAGTACTTATTGTTAGATCCAGTAAAGAATCTAGGACTTTGAAATCCCTTAAAGCATATTTCAGGCATCTGCATTCAAGCGTGTTGCCCTTGGAAACCCCTCCCACTTATTGTAGATACCTGAGATTCCTTAGTTTTCAGAAACTTAAGCTTTTCTGACCCAAAATATCCTGAGGCGTTTATAGGTGTGGTGTGGCTTAGCCCTGGGTTTTCTCTGTAGATGACTCCCAAAAGCTGCACAGAACCAGTCAGCAGGCCCTTGTTTGGGGCGTGGGTTCAGTGCAGGACTGGCTCCTTCAGTGGTGGTGGAGAGGAATGCCTGCATGAAGGGTGCTTTGCCACTGCTTCCTCTTTCAAGTCTACCTTTAAACCAAAGCACCTCCATTTGCTGTGCTTCATTCACAGCTCAGGGGGCAGCAGCATGGGAGGCATTCTCAGGGCACCATTTTAGATGTGGCTTGTCAGTGATCCCAAAATCACCAAATTAATTTCAAGCCCCTTAATGCACTTATGAGAGCACAGGAAGTTTGTGACAGAAGTGACAATGAAGCCCTGGAGGACCTGGTCTACAGACACTTTTGGCTATGCAGGTTTGGGAAAACATGCTGTCTTGGCTGTAGTTCTGGAGGTGTGTTACAGAAGGTGTAAGAATCCCTTGTTTGGCAGATGGTTACAGACAGACAGAGGTCGTGGGTGAGTGCAGCAGACTGTGTTGGTAGTAGTGCTGAGGTTACAGTGTAACATCCCTGGTCATTGGTCAAGAGTTCCTTCTGTAGCTTGTGATTACCCTCAATATTTCTAAATATTTACTTTGTCCCAAGATCATTTCACTGCAGATAGTTGTGAATGTGCTTGGGTTGTTCTTGTTTCAGCTGAATAGTCTTGTTAGCTTCCCACTGGGACCATTTTTGTGCTCTTTGCATATTGTCATTTGAGATGGGAGCACATATTTACATCAGTTATTAGCAATGTAAATGCACTTCTGGACCATTGCTGCTGCATAATAGCATTTTTCAGTTGATTTTCTAACAAAGGCACAATGCACTGAAGTCACCTGATTAACTGATTTGGTTTAACCATAATCCCTAGGATTTACATCTCTTTTCTGGGCTCAAATAAGAGAACAAGAGTAAATAAGACAAGCAAATCACTTATGAATTCATATTCCAATTTCCTTTCTCTGCAAATGAGTTGAGGAAAAACAGTGAATTGTTAAAATGCAGCCAACACCTGTGTCTCTGAGAGCTGCCCCTGAGATGTGTGTTTTCACCCAATCATGGTAATTGTGCCAGTTCAGTAAATTCAAAATCTCGTGGTATTAAGTTTTGCATCTTGATACAGCAAGCCAGTGCAGGGACTTTCGGCTGAGATTGTTTTGAAGGGTCTTGTTTTGGTTTTGTAGATTTTTTTGTCCTATTTAATACCTTTTATACTACTGCATTTTGTGTTGTCTCTTGTGCAGTAGTTTGTAGTGATTCCATTAGTTCACTAGGAGATTGCTGCCTTAGTAAACACTGAGCAGTCATTTGTTTAAATTTAGGAAAGGTTTTTGTTGGTTGATCAATACACTGCCATAGGTACACTTCACTTTAAAAAAAAATTAGTCTAAAATTCAAAAGTAGTTGTTAAAGAAAGGAATGGGGAAGCTATTCCTTAGGTTATGTCCGAAATCTGAAAGACCAATATGTTTTTCACTACAACTTCTACCTCTTAAGGATCTTCTAACACCTTCTTGGGATGTGGATGTATGATGATCAGCCATATGCATCATCTACATTCAGATCTTTAGTAATTACAGATTATTTTGTCCCATGTCTTGAGATTTATTTTATCTTGCAAAATTACATTCTTGTTAGTTGTGACAGGATCTTCCTGATACCTACATGAATGTCCAATTCTGTTTTGTATTGCTGAATTACCGACTGTGTTAATGTCTTATGACTGTAAATTCTGGAGCTCAACTAAGTGTTGAGAATATTTAAGCCTTTAAGGCTTAAGGGGATTACATTTCTTACACACACATTTCTAAACTATATCCATGCTCTTTCAATTATTTCATTTAAAAGAGAACAACTAGTGGTACTTCGATTTCAGTTGAGACTAAATAGTTCTTCAGTCTGGATGGTGATATTTGTCTTCCAAGAAAGGAGGAAGGCAGCAAGGAGGAGAAGTAGAGTGAAAAACCAAGTAGTTAAAACACTTTTTTTGTATTTGAAAGAAGTTGATTCTGATTTTAAATCTTACATTATAAATTAATTTCAGATACACTTACTGCCAGATGAACAAGCAGAGACTTTTTCAATTTGCACCTATTTTGTGGATGTATGGGTGTCTGAAGTCTGGAAACAGACCTGCTGTCAATGTCTATACATGACATTTGGGCTTTCTTCCACTATGCTTTGAAAGCATAATTTTAGCTATATTTATTCATTTGTAGCCCTATTTTTAGTAACAAAAAATACCATACATCAGACTGCTGTAATTAGTAGTAAAGTACTCACAGAAGGAACAAATATTTGACTTTGATTAGAATAAATAAGAAGAAATGTCACTTATTTCCCATTGGCTGAATAAATAAGCTGTTGTACAACATTGGTTCACTGATTTAAATGACAGTAAATATTTTTTTGGAAGGAAGAATTATTTGGTATAGAATTATTTAGTATAATGTAAAAAAATAACTTTACAGATGTAACATAAACACTTCCATTAAAAATATATACCAAAAAAGTTAGGGCATTTATAAAATTCCCTGTAGATCTTAACAAACTGTTTATTTCCTTTTTTTTTCTTTTTTAACAGAAAAATCATAATTTTAGTAAATTCTTGGTCTAGGTTATATTTTGCCCTAAAAGTCTTCAAAGAAAAATCCACGCCAAATCATCACAGATTTTGTGTGCCAGTTTCACTCTTTCCTTATGGATATCACATGTTTTTTATTTAAAAAAAAAAAAGCTATTTCAAATTAAAATCTCTTAATAGCTTTGCATTAAACAGACAACATTATGCCAGCATCTACTACCCAGGGATATAAGCGAGCCTCTATATTCCTCTGTTCTTAGAATGGAATCACCAAGGTAATCCGTGATTTGTTCATAACTGCTAATCCAAGTTACCATCTGTTTGGCTAATACTAAAACCAGTGGTAGGGATACAGGCAGGATGGTGCCTTCTGCCAGCCTCTGGCATGCTCTTGTATGGGTGGGTGGGCTGGCTGAGAAGGGTTTCTGCACTACACAGACTGGGGACTCCCTGTTTTGCCACAGACAATTAGTATGGTGGCTGTCAGTGGAGAGTTTAAATGAAAACGTGATAGAAACAACAGAAACCGCTTTCTGGAAGTCAGTGGAGAACCTCTCCCTTCTGAACATCGCAGAAGGGTGGGATGAGGTGGAGCAAGGAGGCACAGATCACAAAATGTTTTTCTTGGCCCTCATGGCACTGGTATTGATGTCAGTAAAATGTTCTTGCTGACTGGGGTACAGCTGGCTCAACCCCCCAGCATATTGTCTGACCGACGTGCTCTTCCTCTGATATCAGATGCAAGCTTTTAATTCCTGGCTCATGTGTACTTCCCCTCTATTTTATTTTTTGCCAAGCATTTTCCGCACCGGACGTTGCAGCAGGCGCCTTCCCGTGCAGGCTGGTCCTGCAGGCACCTGCTGCTGCCACTGCTCCTGGGCACCCGGCAGCTGCTGGGCACTGCTGTGAGGGATCCTGGCCACTGCTCTGTAATCCAGTCCTGAGCAACTGGGTTAATCCCATACTGAGCCTGGGACCTACCCACAAGTCAGAGTCAAGTTTCTTCCTGAGGCCAGGGCATAGCTTTCAGGACCACTGTGGAGGTCACGTATGATACTTGGCTGTTCCTGTAGCTTAATTCCACAAGAGATTTCATTATAGCATTAACTGTTTGTATTACTTTGATTACTCTTTTATGTCTTTTTAACTGAGCATATTTTACCCTCTTTTCCTTATTGCTAAATAATGACCTTCTTGGCCTTGCGTATTAATCCTGTCACAAAAAGGTATTTCTAGCCCAGGTACAAATGTATTTGCTCAATCCCCACCTGTATGCAAGCATGCAACCATGAGAAACCAGTATTTTTTATATATGACTCATTCATACACCCGGGTGTGTAATGTAGTTTCACATCTTATGCAGCTCTGCTGCCTGTGCACACCTATGGAAAAGCTGCACCAGGAGGAAGAGGGACTTGTGCTGCTCCTGGTTCTGTCCCTCCATGCTGGTGGCAGGCTGCTGCTGAGGGGATGGCTTTTGAGGAGGAGGTAACCACTCATGCTCCTGTGGTGCAACCAAGAAGAAAAAGAAGCCTCTCAGCTCTTTGCTGCTCTTCTGGTGATTCTTCTGCTAGCCAGGTATAGCTTGAAGAACCAGGGTTTTCTTCTGTGGAACTCGCGTAAGAGACAGCAGAAGTTTTTGGATAGGCCAGTTTTTTTCAAAACATTGCTCCTTGTAAGAAGCAAGTAATTATTATTATTCTGTTGTCTTTACATGTTTCATTGATTTTGAAAGGCACAGAAAACCTAAGGTTACTGCAGTAGTTACCAGATGTTTTTAGGAGGGAGACTTACAGTCTACAGAAGAAAGTCTTCCCCTGAACCGTGTTAAAATACAATTTAATTTCATCTCATGATTTCAAAATTTGTCATATGCTGTCCAAAAACCAAGATACTTTTTTCTCTAATTATAGAGACTGTTTATATGTAAGGTTTAGTCTTTTTTACTGGAAGTCTTCCAAGACTCTAGAGTAACTGCTATTTTGTGGGCCTCTTCTGAATTGAAGGGTTAGAAAAGTAGACTTCTTCTCCAAAGATACTTGAACAGTGAAGATGGATGAGCTACTTATTTTCCCATGTCTTCTCTGTCTTCTGCTGTAATATTTTGGATTTGACATATCTTTTTTCCTCATGCTGTGACAGCAGGTACTGCTTTGTTTTAAAGAAACAATGAACTCACAAGTTCAGTCTTGTTTTTGCATGACTTAAAGCTGTCTCGGAGACATTATTTTGCCAAGTTCCACTTATGATATGTTAGACAGATTTCTTTCTGACTGTGTTATATAGGCAAAACTAGCTTGGAATTTAGGGAAACTTTCAGAGTTTGTAAAAGGAGAACTGAGGAAATGAAGAAAAAAAAAACGACTCACAAAGACTCAAACAGGTACTTGTGCGATGCTTCCCATGTTGTGTTGCGAGGTTTTTTTAATGTGCTTCTGTGGATTTCCCACAATACCTGTTAGTGATGTACTGTTAGAGAAAGGGTTGAGGGTTTTTGTGATATATTATAGCTAAGTGATTTTAGATATAGGAACTGGGGCAAATAATTCTGAACTGATACCAAAAAGATTTTTTGTTTAAGGTGATCACTCTCTGTGATGACTGTTTCTCCTAAGGAGATGTATAACCTTTCAGATTAGATTTACTTGCTCTGTAGCCTTTTAAACACGCCAGACTAAAACTAATGTGAGGTAAAACCTACAGATGTATTGAGTCACCTGGCAAAACAAGGGCAGTTTAGATAACCATTCAGTAGCTTATTGTGGTAAGATAAACATGGAATTCTAGGTATTTCTGCAATAAAAGAACTTATGTGATCTTTTGATCTGTGCTTTCTGCTGCTGCTCGACGAACTTCCCTGGATACTGCCAAAATGTCTGTGCTTTTGTTAGTGTCCTTCTCTTTTTTTTTTTTAAATTTTCATAGAACACTATTAGATTTTGAGAACAGAATTGCTTTTCGCATTTCTAACTTCCTCTGCAAAAAGCAGCCAGACAAAAGTTATCAAGCGTTTCAAGTGAGGTTTGTCTAGCCACTGCTGCTTTGTTTTTTGGCTTATCTTCCCTGTGGTTTGAAAATTTTCTTATATGTCTGGGTTCTGTGATCTTTCAGAGGTCTTTTAAAATGCAGTCATAATTTCAAAATGTTCACTCTGCCTTCAAATACTTCCAGTGGAGGCGAGGGTGATGATCTGGTTTTACTTACCTCAATATATGGCAAGAACCCATGTTTGGAAACTTAATCTTACATACTGTTTGACTGCTCATTTAACTAGAACAGCCAGCCTGATTTCATATTGCTGTCTCTGCCAACCCACAAAATCACCTGCATTTGTTCACCCAATTCAGCAAAGTAGTTGAGTCTGGCAGCGTCCTGTTGCAATAGGCAGATTTAAGTAATTTTATCTGAAATCTAAGAGTGAGGGAAAGTTGAATAAGAGTTATAAGGGGAAGAAAAGCCTGGATGAGCCTTGGAGAATGTTTTGCTTTGAGTCTGTTCTTGGTGTATTGGGTGTTGCACATAAGAGCATTATAAGTAAAATCCTTTTGAAAACTAAGGATTGGCACCGACTGCAAGGTTAACAGCATATTGTGATATCATGTTCAACAAAAGCACATAGTTTATCTCTTACATGGCTAGACTGCCTTGGTTCACAAATAAAGGGAGAATTTCCAGCTTCCTTGTTAATAACAGACAGGTAAGCAGTCATAACCATAGCTCTGCTATTTGATCATTTGAAAGCTCAGGCACTAAGAAGCATTGCAAAGAACAAATTTGCCCAGACTCATAGCCCATGCTATCTCTCTTATCTCTCCTGTCACTTTGTTCTCATCTAAGAAGAGGATCAACCAGTTTTTTCTCATTTAAGCCCCTTGCTTCAGACACACATTAGGCATGATTCTCAAATATCCCCCATGGAAGTGAAGTTGCTTGTCAGCAATGTAATAAAGGGACTGTTTTCCCCCATTGCCTTTCCTAAAAGCTCCATGTAAATATACAGACATATTGTTTTTAATAACCAAGCTCTTCCTGTTGGAAGGTCTCAGTAAGCAGCAATATAAAAACATCAAACTGACTTTAATGTCCCAGGTGGGTGTTTGAGTTAACTGCTGTTCACTGAAGATGATTTCAAAAGCATCTGATTAAAATGTTAATATGAGTGCTGTTTTTCAACAGTATTTTTTGACTAATAATATGATTGCAATTTGCTTCTGTGAGTCCAAAGTGTACTGATCAAAAGAAAAGTGATGCTGAGGTCTGGAGACATTGTGGGAATTGTACTTCTTTTCCTCAGCCTAATCCAAAAAGACATAATCAAAACAAGTTAATAATTCATCATATTGGAAAATTTCTTAAATAAATACTGTACTATGAGCTCTGTTTGACTTGAAGGATAACAGCTACTATACTTCCACTTAAAAGAGAGGGAGATATTCCTTCTTATCAGCAGAGCTATTTCTTTCCTGCCAGATTGTGCTGGTCAGAAAGGATAAAAGATAACATTACAGGCCATGTCACAGGGTCTTTTACCCCTTTTTTCATAATTGGTAGTCTGAGAGTCAACAGGACAAAATCTGTATTTATTTCTCTGGCACACTGCTGTGCTACTTCCCATGAAAGCAATACAGTCTTAATCTAAGGGGTTTTATACAATTTGAGTTAATCCAATCATTAAGAATCATATTGTTTAAAGATTTGCAGATACTATTTCACAGGCCAAAAAAACTTCTCAGAGTTTTGTTCAGCCATAGTATTAGATAAACAAAATTAGAGCAAACCAGGATGCAGTTATTTTGCTTTTTTTTCTTTTGCAGGATATTTTTTTTCTTTCTTCTATATTACAGGTTGCCACAAATCGTTTGTAGAGCACAGTGACCTTTACAGAAAGACTGGTAGCAAATGCTTGGGGATCACTGCCTTGATAGCTGGAAAGAAATTATTGTAGCAGGAAACGATCTGAACAATGAAATATCAAAAAGATACAGATTCCTCCCAACCCCTTGTAGAGTAGCCAGATGTGTATTAGCCTTCAGTATGGCTGGATCATTGGAACACATTATCTGGCGTGGTTTTAGTCCTGGTCAGTGATACTAGCATAGTTTCTACACCTCCTCCTGGAAAACTGAAATCAAGAATATTATTTACCTGCAGAGGAAGGTCATCATCTGGATTTTTCCCTGCAGAGGTTTTAACAAAAAACAGGGTGCCTTGAGACTTGCTGGCTCTTGGAACTAGCAGAGGGAGAAGCAGGTAACATTTAACATTTGAAGAAATTGATGGATTGCTTCAAAGTTTGGTGATAAAATGCTGTCACTTGATTTGCCAACTTGAGTTTAACAAAACTTTTGAGTTTGGTGACCAGTCTTATTTTATGGTTTTTATAAATTTGTGGTGAAATGAGTTCATTTGGGAGAAGGTAAATATAGCTAAAAGTTAAGATTTTTCATGCAAAAGAATGTTAAATGTTGTCAGCTCTTGAAATAGTTGTTGGGAATATACTGAGAGGCAGCTTTTATTGAAATGTTTCTTTTTACTGGAATCTGGACTTCGGTGAAGAAATTCACCCTG
>VYZS01013151.1:3390-22763 GCA_013400695.1 Neodrepanis coruscans | reverse complement strand
TATATATATATAAATCTTTATATAAACACAATCCTCCCCCCTCAAGAAAAAAAGAAGGGGGTTAAAAAGGTTGCCAGAGTTAAATAGGTGGACTAAACCAGTTATATTTCCCTGGTCCTATTTTTGAAGCTTTTATAATTTCTGACTGTTAATGAAGAAAATAACTAGAAGCATTTGAAGAATTTCCATTCAAATAGTTAAATTTTAGTAAAGATTTAGATAACAAGATGTGTCTTATTCTGGGAGGCATCAGGTAGTCTTACTGGTTGGTGGCTTACATTGTCTGTCCTTTAATAATCTTAAATATCAAAACATTCAAAACTTTAGGTAAGTTTTTATAAAGATCTGGTTGATTTTACAGTATTTTCTCTGAATTGCAAGGAACTGACCTGTAATTCAATTCTCTGTAATTCAGCTTTAGGTCAGTAGCAGAGGAGTGTGTGAAATGGAATCTCTCACTCAGGCACAGGCAGTGCTCTCTGGAGGAGCTTCAGAGACCTGATTTTTCAGTAGATAGGGTCTTGTGTACCAGCTGGTGGTTGCTATGCAGATGGGAGGGAGCTGCCTGTCACTGTGCAGATGCTTCCTCAGTGATCTCTGTCCCATCATGACTCTCATGGGCCCCAGGGATGGCTTTTCACAGACTCTGGGATGCAGCTGATTTTTGGAAGGAAATTGTATCAGTATGTTCTCATTTGCTACTGTAATAACCATCAGGACACCTTTGTGTTTTGATTCATGAAGAAATGAAACAATCTTCTTCAACTTTTTATTTGACCTGAAGTCTAAATTTCAGGTGGTTCATAAGAACAGGACTATTTAAAACATAAATTACAAAGTGGGTGCAAGTTGGGTTACACATCTAAATCTTTATGTAGAACTTATCTCCTTTCCCTGAATCTTGCAATTTATGGGTAGAATGAGTTTGAATATATTTGTGCTTGTGTAATTAAAATGTATTATTTTTATCTGTCTTTGAGCAGTTTCACTTCTATAACTTTCATGTATTAATTTTAAGAAAATGTATCTATATAATGAAAATCTATTTGTTTAATTGCAATAATTTTCTTTTTTGACAGTATGTCAGATGATGAACAGGAAAGTGGATGTGATACGGTGGATGGTTCACCAACTTCAGATTCCTCAGGACATGACAGCCCCTTTGTGGAAAATGGCTTTGTAGCCAATAACAATAAAAATAAGGAAGCAAGAGCATCAGTAAATGCTGAAACCAAATCAACTGTTTGCACAGTAGTGGTGCCACCAATGAGACTTGAAAACAGGTTACATCTTGATGAACATATGGTGAATACAGGTAAGTTAGTTCAGGTGATTGGTTTTTTTTTTTCTTTGCTAGTAGGTAAGAATAGACTAACTTTGGTCAGGAGAGAATAGTGACAACAAAAACATAACATTGTTTATTTCTGTCTTGCAAGATGCAACGTGCCAGCCACTGAAAAAGGGTCGGTCTGTCCTGGGAAGGATAAACCAGTCTTCTGTTGTAGGAAACCGTCAGCAAAAACTGACATCAGCATTCCATCAGCAGCACGTAAACTTCAGTCAGGTATGTGCACTTACATCTAAGGAGCACTTTTTCTGTCTTGGGTTCCAAATGCGCAAAATGTTCACAATTTAAATTGCAGTCAATGGCAACTGGAGGTTTTCAGCAGCTTCATTTAAGAAGTGTTCGAAGTATCTTTCACTTTTGGTCATTTTCTTGAAACAGATGAATTTATTTTCAAAAATAGTAGAAAAGCTACACCAGGAAAATTATCAATGCTTACACAAAGTGAAAGCATGAGACAGAAAGAAAAATATGTTACCTTTTTTTTTTCCTACAACCAAATATCAAAATGCTCATAGTATGCAGTTAAAATCTGCACCTACATCTCAGTCTTGCTCTGTTAGTTGTGTGCATGAAAACGCCCTTAGTTTGAGCATCCAGAGTTGAGATACAGCTTAGAAAACCTGACTTTTTCTTAGGTTTGCTGCCAGGTAGTGAAGCTGGGGGAAGATGAGGTTCTGACTGTAGTTCAATCCAATGTTAGAAGGTACTCAAAGTTAATTTAAAAATTACTTTTATCATTGCCCAACAACACCATAAATGTGTCTACTGAGGCTGAGAACTGAATTTGACACATGACATCAAGTTTAAGCCTTTTAATTGATTAATTTTGAGCTGTAGCTGCGTTGAGCTTTTGGTTAAAGAGCTGGAGGTATGTTAATGTAAGAGCAGTACCTGTTTGTGTAAGTCTTGCAGAGTAACTGTGAATATTGTAAGTTAAATACTAAAAGCAAGCATGCTATATGTAGATAAGAGGATTTAGCAATAATGACTCGAATAGTTTAGATTGAATGAAACATTTGGGTGGGTGACAGTGTCTCCCCTTCTACGTGATTATGCAAAAGGATTGGTTTAATTAATTCTAAGCAAACCTTAATATGATTAATACGGTATTAATTTTTAATCTCTTCAATGTCTGCAACTCCTCAGCCTCTTGGCAGAAAGTATAGAATGTTATTTTCACTACAAAAATTTATGCTGATCCTTCCTTCTTTAGTAGATGCCCTATGTAGTTTGAATTCTACATCATTTAATGAGAGTAATTGATTTTAGTCTTTTCTCTTTATAACTATTAATGATTGCCACATCTTCCTGTGATCATAGCCCTAGACTTCTGTTTGCCTAGTTGTCTCAGATATTTTCAATCCGTTTATTATTTTTTCTGCTCTCCTCTAAAATTTCTCTCCTATTTGTCCTCTTTGTGCCTCATTATGGTGCCCAAACTGAATGCAGCACTTCCAATTGATGCCAAGCCAGTGCTGAGTAGAGTGGAATAAGCACCTTGCTCATGTGATACATGGTATTTCTGTTAAAACAGCCCAGCATGGCATTTTTTTTTTTTTTTGCAAAAGCATTAAAATAACTTGTGTTCTGTTTTCCATCTCTTATTGTCAGATTTCCTGTCTGTGCTACTATCTAAATAGCTAATATTTTTTTTTTTTTGTTTAAGCATTTAACTATTCCTGTCTCTATATTTCTCTTGATTTTAAGTTGACTAGTTTTAGTGCATTATTCCATTTTTCAAACTCTCTTTATACCTGGAAATACTAAGGCCTGCCCTTCTTTGTGTATGAACAGGTTCAGCACTTTGGATCTGGGCCGCAGGAATGGAACGGGAACTATGCTCACCGGAGGCAGCAGGCTTACATCCCAGCTTTCTCCCTTCCACAGGGAAGTCCCAATCACACCACAGTGCACGCGCATCTCTCCGGGAGCTCCCACCTCGGAGGACAGCCCGCTCTCCTTCCGTACCCGTCGTCGGCACCCCTGAGCACTGCTGCCCCTGTTGCCCACCTCCTCGCCTCGCCATGTACCTCAAGAGCTTTGCTACAGCACCCAACGTACAACATCACTCATCCCGGGGGTATAGTTCACCAAGTCCCAGTTGGCATCAATCCCCGTCTCTTACCTTCCCCAACCATCCATCAGACTCAGTACAAACCGATTTTCCCACCGCATTCGTACATTGCAGCATCACCTGCTTACACGGGATTTCCATTGAGTCCAACAAAACTCAGCCAGTATCCGTTCATGTGAGAACTCAGACACGGTATATTGAGGAAGCTCAATGATGTGGAAGTTTGATTGAAGAAGAAACATGGTATTTATTAAATATTAGCCATGGCACAACAGGAAAATTATTTTTTTGAATCATGTAGACTTGGGTGCAATTTAAACAACTCTGAGCTTTAAAAAAAACTCACTTTTAATGTGTTTTGCACATTTGGTATAACTTGTCTTTGGTCATGTTATCTTCTTATATAGTAACTTTAGACAGGTGACTTATGGGAGCAGAAATCTGGTTTTGCTCCTGCTATTTTTTATAAAATTGCCTTCTAACTAGTGCAAGACACGTCTACATTTGGGAAGCCATTCAGTGTACAGAACTAGAGCAACAGATGCACATGTGTCAGCAGTACAGTGTAGAAGTAACTTGTTTGTATTGCGTATCTTGGTGTTTAAATGTTGAGTCACTTATCTAAAAGTTGAGCTGTTGTTCTTCACATTGCATGTGTCTTTTGCATGGGCAAAAAAAAAAAAAGAAAAGCCTAAACATTGCTCTTAAATGTTGTTGTCCTAATAATCTCAGCTGCATTGTAAACTGTTCCCACACATAGTGCCTTAAATATTTGAGGTTGTTAATGTTATTACTTATATATAAATGTTGAGGACTGCAGCACTTAAAAATTCAGATCTGCTGATTTTTTGATAGCGTAATGCTCATTTTGGGTTTTGTGTGGTATGATTTTAGTATTGGGTGTATTTTCCTTATTGAGAAGGCAGCATGTTTTGCTGTAGCTGGATTTTGCTGTCTTTTTTTCCCCCAGAATGATCTAGCTTCAAGACAAGATTTTAGTAGTGCTTAGGAAAAGTTGATTCAGTAGCTATTGAGTAGTGACACACAAGACAGTATTTCATGCTGGTAACGGAACTGCAATACAACCTAAGTAGTTTATTTTAAAAGTGTTTGTCTAATTGGATATAATAAAATGTTTAGAGGTGCAGTAGGCATGACTGACTAGCTAAGGAAAGGAAAAGCCAAGTGCTCATTGATCCATGATGTGGTTTCATCTTAGCTTGAGCAAACCATGCAGTATTTAATAACTAGTAGCAGAATATTTACTATTGAAGCTTGAAAAGATGTGAGTTCTTTGTGTGCAATCTTTCATTTATGCATGGGAGAGATTTTAGTCTTTTTACATGATAGTATTTGTTTTAGCCTGTTGCGGGTGTTTGCTTATTTAATACATTCCGTCAGGGACGTAAATTACATGCTTTTGGCTTTTTTTTTTTTTTTCCCCCTTAGGAAGCGTGTCTTTTCGTTTTTTTGTTTCGTTCAAATGAAGTTGCTTTTGCAGCACCAAAGACTTAATCATCCATTTCCTATAAAAGGTAGCTACTTTTTCATAGACCTCAAGTATACTGTAGTGTAGAGATGGGATTTACGGAAGGTATTAAGCTGAGGCTGTGTTTTAGCTTATGGGCAAGTAATAAATTGTATCATTTATCTTGAATGTATCATAGATAAGCTGCTATATAATGATTGCCACTTCAGATAGCTGTGAAATTAGGTGATTAACTAGTTCTTTCTTAGCCTTCTAATTTCTGTACAAGTCTAATTACATGAAATAGAAGCCGGGTTTTGGGTTTGGTTTTTTTTTTAATTTTTATTTTGTTTTCATGTTTGAAGTGTCGTAACTACTATACTGTAAATGATGGAAGATGGTTGCATATGTTTTTTTGGGGTGTGTTATTTGCATCAGTATTTTATCTCCATTAACTTTGAGCTCATCACTGCATATAAGTGGATGTATTGATGTAACTTAATTTTTTTATGTTTTCATATTGGCATTGTGTAGACACTTAAAAAGCTGCATCTTGCAGGCTTGACTTAACTTTTTTTAAAACAAAATCTGGAATACAATCCTTGCAATGTTGACTGGAATAAGAGTGCAAAGCATTTGAGTTTAACTCTGTCAATAAGCTAATAACTGGTAATCTTTTTTCTTTACTCCACTAACACAAGCAGTGTTTTATTTAATGAATGTCTGAATGAAATAAATGTGCCTACATTTGATTTATTTTTTAAGTAATAACTAAAATACAACAGTATTAGATCATTAAAAAAAGTAATGAAAATACCAGCAGTACATTTTTAATCACACTGAAAATTAAGAAACATAACTTTTCCCAAAAGTTTCAGTGTTTTTAGTAATCAACTCTATGCATTTTGTATGAGTGTGTGTATATAAAGTATACATTAGAAACTAGGAGTATCCTGATGAATTTGAAACCTTATCGACACGTATATAAAGCCTAAATATAGGGAGTCAAGGCAATGCTCAAATTGGATGTCCACCTTACCACTTCAAACTTGTGCTGTATGGTCCAGCAGATGGTTTTCTGTTCACTCCCTCGTGTTGGGAAGCGACATTTTTTTTTTGGTGCTCCCTCCATTGCAGGCAATGGACACACCAAGAATCACCAATGCAAAAAGAGAACATGAATTTTGTATCGTGATAACAAAAAAAAAAAAAACTACATTTTTTTTCTGGGGCCATGGGGATCATCATTGGTCTAATGTATTTACTGTACTTTCTTTTTACTGTGCTTAAGGTTTTAAGCTAACGTGCTTGTTAAATTGACACGATTATCTGTATATCACAACCGGATCCTGCCGTGTGCAGGAAAAAGTTGCTGTAAATGCGCCCCAAATTAGATCTGCTGCTCTTTCTATGTATTGTAATTTTAGAAATGTCTGCATTTCAAAGAATGAAATATTTGGGATCCTGCCACAGCTTAAATTCAATATACCTGGTGACTTTCCCCCCGCCTCCTGCAATAAATACACTCTGAGAGAACGGACTCTTGTCACTGCAAGTGTCCAGGGCCCATCTGCAGAAAAAAAAAAGCTTTCAGGGTGAGGGCCTTTTCTGTGAAAAAAGTCATCCTCTGAGAAGCATTTATACACCATACCATTTTAATGCCTTTTTTAAATAAAACACTGCATGACTACAGAATTACATATCTGCATAGTACTTTAATTTGCAAGATTTTATATGAATTTCTTGTGTTCGGTTTTTAACTTTACTTCAGGGTGTTTTATTGGTCAAATATGCTACTGTATTAACTTTTTTTTGGTTTTAATTTTTAAATTTTCTGTTTTTACTGCTAATTAACTTGGTTTGTGTTAAGTAAAAGTTAAATCACACTGCAAGCTGTAGGAAGACTTGTTCTAGAAACACCCAGTGATAGAGACTTGATTAATAAGGTTGAACTGTTACTGTTTAACAATTTGTAGACTTGTGGCTTTTTTTTGCTTTGGGTTTCTATGCTACACTAGTTCGCCATGTAGCAATTGCACTGTGCAATATTACAATATGAGGACTGGGAAAATTTTTTATGGATGTAATGTCTCTTACAGTTTGCGATAGTATTTCTTTCTAGTTCTCAGTGATTTAAATGTGACCAAGCCTTCTGTACTTTGTCACAAAAAGCGGGTTTTCCAGGTGACTATTTTGGTGAGTGTCAAAATAAGAATTTATGGTGTATTACTGTCAAGATTCACTTTGAATTAAAATATATATTGCAGCAGATGACTTCTGGTAGCTTTTATTTTTTTACTGTGTTACATCAAGGCTGGATGAAGGCGAAAATGATAAAAATTCACAGAGAGGGCTCTTAACATTCTGATGTAATCATTTGACTAAGCTACTTTCTGAGATGTTGAATTTTATTACCTTCCAAGTCTTGCTTCTGAAGATCTTGAGATTCTGTCTTTAGTGTAGCCAAACCTTGAAGGTTCTTTGTTCGTGTCCCACTTTTACAACCTTAGAGAAAGGTTATCTGGCCCAGATACCTGCAGACACCTCTCTGCTGCTGAAGTTTGTAGCAAGCTTGTGGCAACTGCTGCCTGGCCAGCAGGAAGGTGCTCCCGCTGCTGCAGATGGCCCCACGTGCTCAGTGGCTCCAGATGGCCACCTGGTATGGACCAGACACCCGTGGAAGGCACACGTGGAAGTGCTGTTGGCAGCCAAACACGCTCACTCTACCATGGGGCTTGCAGTGCTTACTGAAATCTGGTGGTTTGGAAGCTGCAGGAAGAGATGCACACACGTACTTGTGAGGTAGGATTGTTTCTGTGCCTAACATTGCATTTAAGGTGCTGCCATAAATGAAATGTAGAAGACTGAAATGACAGTGCAGTATGTTTTTAATAGCAAAATATTTCAGAATTGACAAAAAGCTTTAGCTCGACAAAGTACAAAGTGCTACTGCTACTGATCTTTCATAGTGATCACTCTTCAATGCAAGTTGGTCATAGTGTCTGCCAGGCTTTTCCTGCAGCCCTGTCCCTCAGGAAACATGTAAACATGTCTGTCCAGATTCTACAGACACCTCTGTTGCTTTGGAAGCCACTTCATTTTCGATCTTTACAGCTACACTCATATATTGTTGACTTGTAAATGCATCTTGGTATCTAGATCCCACTTCTCCCACAGTAAATAAGGGCACTGCCTTGGTGTATTTTACACTCGAGCTTCTGGCAACATCTAACAAATAAGGAAAGGCAGCCTGAGCCTTTCAGGGAGAATATGCTGCTTGTAAAGTCCTTTCTGTTCTTGCTTTCTCTTAGTAATGATGTCCAACTGTCTCCAATGCTCTTTCCCATCCTGTGTAAGGATTGGAGTAGGACAGGCAATTGCAACAAAGCAATCTTCCCCTCCACTGTCTTTAGGATGTCTAACAGTGGTTTAAAATTTGGTGACTATTTTCCCTGTCACTAAAAGCAAAGGACAAATTTGTACTGCAGTTGAAACAGCAGATTCATTCAGGGAAAAGCTTTCAGAGTCAATGGGGCTTGTCACATGCTACAGATCTGTAGTGGGACAAATGGGTTGAGGATGACGCTATGTTTTCTCAATGAATTGGCTCATGCTTTCGGCTGGAGAGATGATCAGTCTCTGAGAGGCAACAGAGAAGCTACTGTTTGGTACCATTCACAAAGCAGTACAACCCTGACAGTCATAGTAGGTTTCACATTCACCACTGCAGCTCCTGCATACTGTAAGTTCAGCTCCTGTAATGAATCAAGTTATCATGAATCAGAGTTTTTGGAGGGTTGTGAAAAAGTGCTGCTCCCCATTTAAAGACCTGTCACTTCCTTATAGGCCCAGAATCTTCAGCATGTGTGTCTCATGTGCAGAGCTCTGGGGAACACCAGAGAAATGCTGTAGCTCCTCTTGCCTCTCTTCCCACACTGAATGACACTGGGCTGATGTCCTGCTGTGCAGGAAGGCATATTAAATCCTGGATAAGGTTTGACGGTGATTGATGTTAATTATGTCTTCCTGCCTTTCACCTGTAGGAAGTTTCTTTTTCTCTCTCAGGGGAGGTGGGTACGTGCTCTAAGCAGATTCAGATAATTCTGCCTGCCCTTGTTCTGGGGAACAGCACTGAGTGTTATTTGTTAGAATGATGAAACTTCATGCTGAAAGGCTGAAATACACATTTGAATGGATTCTTGTCCTTAAACCCTGAAACAGTAGGTTAGGAGCATCTACACCCTGTTGGTAGAGGTGCCTGGAGGCTGGATTTCCTTCTATGGTTGTATTTGTGGAATGAGATGATCACAAACTTGGCCCGGTTATTCATCAAAATGAGAAATGCCAACTGTTCTGTTGCAAAGAGAGACCATGGTCTGCCACCTGCTTCATGGAGAAGTCATGGCCACAGTTGCTTCTCATCTGTGGGTGAGAGTCTCATCTATGGGTTCCTTCATAAAGACAGGGAAGACTTGGAATGCTTGGAATGCTACTGCATGCAAGGCAATTTTGGATCTGGGTTTTACTCACCACTTCAGCCAAGGTCAGGTAGGTGATGTCAACCTCTTGTTCTGGGGCAAAGGCAGGAGAATCCATGCAAACATGAATTTCAGTCTCTGTGTATGGCTTGTTGATACATAGCTTGGTATTGTTCATCCCCAGTGAGAGACAGACTGGTCCTATGGACAAATACTCAATACATTTCAAACAACTAGAGTAGGTCTTCACTGTCATGGAGCATCTCGGTTCTTTCTCCATAATGAAACATCTCTTCTAGAACATGGAATACCTTCTAGCATTAAGGATCCCCTAGCTGAGAGGAAACCAGGTTAGAAGTACGTGCACTTTACCTCCCTGTGCTAAATGTGTCACCATAGAAAGGGATTTTATGAGTAAAATATATATGCTGCTTAAAAAAAAGAAAGTAGCTGATAATCAAGTGTACAGAGCATGTGAATGCTCTAGGAGAATATGTATGTAGGAAAGCAAATCTCAGTAGCAAGCATGGATGCACAGATACCCCCAAAAGGTAGAAATTACCTTTCTGGACCAAAAAATGCCAAACACAAAACAAATACGATTAGGAAAGTTAAGTTTAGGAAATGGTTAACAACAGTTACTTGGTAAAATGCCTGTGATTTTTCATTAACTGTAAGAGATCTAGTAATTATTCTAGAAAATGTACATTTAAAAAACCTTTGAAATAACATCTAAATCTATTTGTATTTTATATGTAATATATATACACACACAGTGTGTAACAGAAAATTAAGCGAAAATCATAATGGTTAAGAGCTAGATTGGGAACAAGCACTGTCAAAATCAACTTATTGATGGATCCACTACAAAGCTGAGTTTATGACAAAACCTAGAAAAATAAGAAAAGGATGAAATGGGGTTTCTGCAGGACTCCCTAAAGGTACCACCAGAGGGCCCTGTACTAAACGTGTTGGCCCTGGATTAAGGGACTGATGAGCAAGCTCTCCATTTCACTGTAATAATCATACAACTGCCATCTTTGCTCTGGATAATCGTTAGTTGTCATCATGTGGAAGATAATTTTTTCGCAGACTAAACTAGTGATTCCAGGAAAAAGTAGAAGGGCAGAAATGGGACATGTCAGTGGCCAAGTAATTGTATCGTTGACATCAGGAGTGTGCTGAAGTAATCAGAGAAATATGTAAGTGAGTGGCTGGGTAGCAGGTGTCAAGATGTGTCTGGTCCATGCTGAGGCTTGCTCTAGCTCAAACCTAACTTCTAAGAATTTCTCAGAAAGACGACTTCCAACAGAACAGAATTGCTGGGAGGCTGGGGCAGCTTTTCTGCATGTAAGTACTGCTGCAGCCTTTCAGAGTCAGCTCTTGGTGTCCTGGAGCTTCTTGTGCCACAAACGCACCTTTGCTTTGCTCCTCCTTCCACCATCACTGCCTGTTGCCCACAGACACGATCCGGGAATTCATGGAAGCAGTTCCAAGAAAGAGATGATACTAGAATAAAGAGTTCACGAGACCTCTGCTGATAATAATAATTACAGAAAGCTAAATGCACTGCCCCGATGTTTGGTGTGACCGTGTCTGAGTCAGCTGCTGGGTGATGTCCGTAACACATTTCATGTGCTGCTTGGTCTCCTCGTGTACCTTTAAGCATCACAGAGACAAACCTGTCCTGTAGAGCTCTGCTTTCAGTCTGGACGTCTGAGTCCTGTCCCAGGCAGGGCGGGAGGGATCGAGTGAGCACAGGAGAGGGTGGACAGGAGAAGACCTCTCCTGTGTTTGCACAGTGGGTGGCTGAGGATGTAGTTGCCAATTTGGTTACCCCCTGCTGTACACTCGAGCTTCTTTATTCTCAGAGCTGCTTCTGCACTTGCAGAAATGTTGTCAGTGGTGCTCGGCGCTGTGTCAGGGCTCGAGCTGCTTCACAAGAGGAGGTGCTGGCTGGTGCTTGGGATAACTGGGCCATCGTTGGAGATGTCCTGGCTCGGAACGCTCCCAGGTCGGGACATCAGCTGGCGATAAGAGACTCCCGCAGCCAGCAGAAAGGGACTTTATTAGTCCCTCAAGGCTAAAGACTTGTCAGGTCGCAGGACCAGTGTAGGCAGGTGCCTCTCCGTTTACATTTACTGAAGGTAGTGCCGGGTACAATTAAAAAAAAACAGGGAGGTGACTGATCACCGAGCTGCTGTGTCGTTCCACGTGCCCTGGCCGGCACAGCGGCCGGGGGCCCGTCCCCAGCACCGGCTCCTTCACCTGCCGCGGCCCCGCGCCCCGGGAGCGGCCCCGGCTCATCCCGGGCGGAGCGGGGNTCGGGGTCATCTTCGCCCTCCTGCCGAGCTCCCGGGCAGAGCCGGGTAAGCAGCGCGGGGCGCGGGGAGCGCGGTCGGGGCGCCGCTGTCAGTCCCCGCCCCGCCCGCGGGGACAGCGCGGCTCTGCGGGCGCGCTCGGGCTTCTCTGCGCCGGGGCTGCCGCCGCCCGGAGCAGCTTCACCTGCTGCAGTGGCGGAGGGTCCCCTCCTGCCCCAGCCGCGCTCCCAAAAGGAGAGACCGAGGACGAGAATCTGCCCTGTGCCCGGTGCTGCTGAAGGGGGGAACAGCCAGGCGCTTCTCTTTGTCTGCCGCATCCCTTTTTACTCGCTCTCTGAACAGAGAAAGGGGATGCTCGGGTTTTGTGCCTTTCCCTGAGGCAGTCAGCGCTTCCGTCACCCCCAATTTGCCTGGCTGGCGCACAAATAAGAGCTTTTCCTATGGGACGGGATAGTTGGATTAGGTCTTGCTCCTTGCGGAAAAAGGGACGGGGAGAGGCTTTTGTTAAACGGAAGGATCATTTCTAGTGATTCTGTGTATGTGTGTGGCGGGGAGGAGGGGAAAATAAGGAGGGGTTAGGAGAGGTTATGCTGAGATCTGAGCGCTACATCTCAAGTGTAGCTGAGAGCTCCGACAATTTCTGGGTTATATTTTGCCTATTTCCCTTGACTTTTTGAGTCAGGCTGTGTCCTGCGCTCTCCAGACTTCTAACAGCAGTCGATATACACGGTGACCTCAATGCAGAAATGGTTACTGTTGCTGGCAGTTATTGTATGTGCCAGATAGAGATGCCAAATATAATCTGAGGCTATGCTAAAATAATTGAAAGAGGCTAAAATTGATATATGGCTAGATAAGTGCTGTGGATTTAAGAAAGGAGTAGAAATGTGAATCCACATTTTGAAGCTGTTAACGTGTATGTACAGTAATTGTATACAACTGATGGCGGTTTTGTAGCCATAATATAATAAGGTTTCTCATTTGCAGGTTGTAGGTTGGTGGAACAGTACTTCATGCTGCATTACTTGTTCTGAGCATGTAAATACCACAGTTTGACTTGTCTCTATAAGATAAATTGACCTATAATGAGAGGAAAGGCTGATTTTTTACCTTTTCTTGTCAAGTCAGTCTGCATTTCATAGGAACTCTGCCACCCTATCTAAGTTATGAAATGTGTGTTTGCTTGGAGATAACCAGGCTCTAAGAGCTGAGTTGCAAAACCTGAGGTATTTCTGACAATGCAACAAGACACCTCTTCATGCTTGAGGATGAGATTCAAGAGTAGAATGAAGTATATTAATATTCTATTTTTTCCTCTGTGGTCTGTATGTCCTTATGACAGAGCCATGATCTGACTTCTAAATGATGAAATCCAATAAAGTTAAAAATATATTTGTAGGTGTCTCATAGCCAACAGCTTGAAAAAAAAAAAAAGAGGTGAGAAACCACAATGGTGCCAAGCCAAAGTACATAATCATGGTATATAGAGCACACAGAGTGGAAAATATGGTCACCAATAGGCATTACCTGGGAATTTTAGATTATTAGGGAGTTACATTCAGGTACCAAATGTAATATGCTGTACTTAATAGCTGAAATTACAAGGAAAACTTCATTACTCCTATGCAGTGTTGATCAGTAGATAGGATTTGATGTCAATTAGCCTTAAAAGCTCTGCTTTCTCCTGAGATAGAGCACATGGAATGCTGTCTCCCACTGAAGTCAGGGGCAAAACATGTGGTAGAGCCAGACTTTCAATTAATAACATTATTTTTGTCTGAGAAGGTTAATGTCTGTATGTTGACATGAAGCAGTCTACGTGTAGGTCTGTATTTCTCTTAAGCAAATGTGCTTTTACAGATTCAGTTCACAGAACAGATCTCCTGCCATGAAGTCCAAGTGGTGTTACATGACGCAATAAACACTGGGAAGAGCAGTTGTCATGCACCATATTTTACTACAGGTTTCTCCACAGGGGAATATGTGCCTCTATGGGAAAATTATAGCTTTGCATACATGGGCACTCACAGATAAATGCTGGGTTCTTCTGCTGGGTTAGTGTGCAATGCGTGGCATCACTGTGTGTGGAGACAAAGCAGGGAACCCAGGCCATGGAGGGAGAAGAGAGAAGCTTTACTCTGCTGCTAGTGCTTCAGAAGGCAACTCATAAGTTTACTGATCCCTGAGATCAACAGTATGTCGTTACACCTGAATAACAACACAAGACAGAGGGCAAAGATCTCCTTGAAAAGAAATCCTGGCAGGGTGAGGTGTTGGGCATTGGGAGGTTGCTGTGTTAGGGGTTCAGAGCCAGACCTCAATGCTGGTCAATGCCTGGGGATACTTTCACCATCAGAGTGATTAGACTTCAAACAGCAGATAAGAAGCTTTATTTTCAAATTTAGAAACATTTTATGCTTTAGCTGGATACATCCTAAACTGTTCAGTGACATTCAGGTTAGTCATTAATTTCAACAGTATGTCACCCCCAGGACCACTGCCTGAATTCAGGTTAAGAATAAAATTACATTGTCTACTGTGAGCAGAAGCACATAACTGTGATTTCTGGTGGATTATAGAACAACCAGTGCAAAAATTAAGCCAATCTGAATATATCTGTCAAGGAAGAAAAAAGTGATGCACCAGAAATTGAATGAAAGGACATGTGGTTGTGGGTTGACTCCTGCTGTGCTCCTGCAAGGTAAAACTCCCTTGTGAACCAGAGCCATGAACCAGGGGCAAACATTTCCCTGGAGGGAAGAAGAGAGAGGCAGTTTCTGAAACGGCTGTAACTTTGAAAGGCAGCTATTGAGCTGATCTGGTCTTGGAGCATCTCTCAATTGCCAGTCAATACATATGTCACTATTGTTTAAGTAGAACAGAGGAAAAGGCACGTTGCTCACAGTTGTGTTGCTCATGAGATGAATCAACTAATCAGAGAGACTGCAGGGGTGGGGTTGGGAAAATACCGTTTTAAGAAAAACTGAAATATAGCCTTTTAATTTTCCATCATTCTCTATGCTTGCTTGTGTAGCCTGTTTGAATGATAAACTTGTCAGGGAAAGGTCCATTTCTTCCTGTGTTTGCTGAACACCAACACAGTGAGATCTCACCTTAATTAACAATGATTTCACAAACAATAACGACACCTCCAGCACAGTGGCTGCTTCTCTCAGCTGGAGCTTTGATTGAACAACTCGGAGAGTGCTCTGTGCCAGCTGCTAAATTACCAGTCCCACCTCCTACAGACTGTGGCTCTCAATGGATGGCAGCTACCTGAGGACTGACTCTACACCTCTCAGCTCCTGAAACTCCACAAAAAGCACCAGCACAGGCACATCTGGAAAGGTACACATCTGGATCAGTGTTTTCGTTGCCAGAGGAACTGTTGGAGACATGAGGGCTGTGAGCATATGGGGCACTAGCCCTTCCCTGCATCCACCTCTGCATTGTGGTAATTGGTGAGGACATAGAAAAAGGCATTCTGCACCTCCTGTGGTTGCTCTCCAGAATTACCAGTCCAGCATTTTAGGAAATCAGTAGTTTCAGATTGGTCATTTAATGTTCTGATCATCTCAGCAGAACAAATACATGCAGATGTCTCAGATACCCTGTGAAAGAACAGTTCACGTTCTAACTCATTTTATTGAAAGCAAAACAGGGACCTACAGCAATGGCTGAGAGATTAGGCCACCTGGGACATGCAAAAAAAGATGCTTCTTTGTGAGGATTTGAGGTTTTGATCGCTATGCTTGGTATAGATCCACCGGTTGAGTTACCTTCTTCCACTGCCTTCCTGGATCTGAGCTGATAATAAAGAATTAGCTGGTAATAAATAATCTGATTTCAGTATTCCTATAGATGGAGAAGACTTTAAATTCATATATACTGAAACTACTTTGATGAAACTGTTCTTTGCAGATGAAGACAAGCAAATATCTCAGGGTAGGTTGAAGGGTATCCATGTTATGCTTGTAAGGAATGCTGAGTGTCTGTATAAGAACTGTGGTTAGAGAAGAACTTATTTTCTGACATGTTCAGTCACCCAGTGGTGTATTGCATCCTCCTGCACTATTTTTTGAGTCTTTCACACTCACTTGAGGTCAAGTCAATGAACAAGGGGAAGGGGACTGTGAGTAATTTTTTGTTTATGGTATTTTCTTAATCACATGGGAATAGTTGTTTCTGCTGCAGTAAATACTCATGATATTTCCACAGGAATTTAGGCTTTAATGTCCAAACATGTCAACATTTAATTAAAAAAAGAAGCATTTTAATGGTTATTCACTGTTCTCTTTCCCTTCTGCTGAGTCTAAAGAAGGAACTCCTGCACTTATTGCACTAATCTGTCTTCTTCTGCTTATCCCGAGAGCCATGGGTAAAGCAGTGCCATCCTTTGAGCAAGATGGGATAGCACTGGTAGTCTCTGGACATAGGGCAGTTCTCAGCCAAAATAGCTCACAGAAAAAACATTCCCAATGAGGGCATTCAGTTAGAAGAAGTAGAGGATACAGGAAAAACAATGTACAGCTTGTGTAGAGCAGTTTGCTGCTGAAGTAGCTGTAATGTTCTTGGCACAGTTTTGAAAACCCACCAGAGTCTTCTGTTCTCCCTCCTTAGACATAACTTGCAGTAATTTCAGATTTGGAGAAGTCTATGACAAAAGGTCTGGAAATAAGCTATTAAGAGCAAAGCCCAGTCTTTGACCTGACATTTTGGTGGCAGTCCTATATACTTGCAGGATATAAAGGGAACATCTGCATCTCGTAATGGCTGTCACAAGAAAAAAGGCCAGTAATGTTCTTAGAGTATGAAATGGAGAAATTATGCCAATAGGTGTCTGAAGAGCATCTTTGAACAGAGATGATGCTTTTAAGGGCCTCTCAACAGCAGATATAAGCAGCTTGGTTTGGGTATTCCCTTTTAGAAAAAGAGGAGTTATTGCAGAAAATCAAAAAATCTGAAGATATAAGTACTTTTGGTCCATTTGGGTGAAAATAAATTATTATGTCGTTAACATTTAAATAACAATTACTTTTGCAGGTATGAGGTACATGCAGTGTCTGTAGCAAAATGTAACACACATGATGTTCCTATTTGATCTGGAGGTTAAATCAGGAGAAATTCTGTATTTTGAAAGCAGGAAGGTAGGAAGGAAGGAAAAATGAAAGCACATTCAAAGATGAAAACAGTAAAAATCCAGACTCATAAGACAGTGCTCCTTTCCACATTTTCTCCGCTGCATGTTGCTGTAGATCTGCAAGTATCTACAACACCTTGTCTAGCATTTTATCACCTGCTAGAAACATACCAACATTGACCTTTGAAGGGAAATACCCCAGCTGATTCCTACTGATTCAAAAATAGGAAGAAGGCAGGGGAAAAATTAGAGAAAAAAATTATGTAAGGCTGCAAACACAAAATGTTAGTCTGAGCATGTTCTCCAATTTTCAGGTATTATCATCATGTTTGGTGCATCAGCAGGGAAGCAGCTGTAGCTCTTTTTATGAAATGTCTCCTGAATTGCCTTCATGTGTATGCATTTTCCTCATTATGGCTAGAAAGCCTCTGTGTTGACTGTAGTGACTTTGGTTGCTCTCTAGGAAAGTCTTTGTACAGGATATACCTACTGGTGGTGTGTTTTCTTAAGTGTTCATGCAGATGGGTGGTGATAAAAGATTCCTAAAGGAAGCCAATATAAATTACAATCCATCTGTACACCAGGTAATAAAAAAGCAGCAGAACTATCCTGCACCACTCTGCTGCTTAGTGATACGATGATCTCACTGCAGTGTCTTTATCTGAAAATGAATAAAAAGTCTTTGAATAAATTGTTACCCTGTGTTTGTGAGGTGTGGCTTTTGTAAATTAAACCTGGTATAGTTCCTGGGAAGATAACACAAGAAGGTTGTTACATAAATATGTCTAACTCACAAGGCTAAGAGACAGATTTTTAAGACAAAAGAAAGGCTAAGCATGGAAATTAAAATGTCAAAAAACAGATTCCAAAGGAATGGGGAACAAAGATGTATTAGTTTTCTGTGGTATTTCTTAAACAATGAAGTAACTGAAGCCAGCAAAATATTCTGGCAACCAATGTAAAAATGGTAAATAAAGAGTTGAAATATGGAAGTTTATCTGTGGGAATAGTTTCTTACCAAAGAGTTGTTCTTTGTTTTGAAAATAATAAAAATGATCTAGCTTGTGTGACATTCTTCATCACTCATGTTCTGAAAATCTGATTTAAAAGAAACCATTACAGACTTGCCTAGTTCATTCTTGGTGTATTTTTCTTTTAATCTGATGGGTAGCTTTGGCAGATGAATGCGTAAGTGATAAAAGATTGGATTTTTATAGGGGTCATGGCTAATTAAGAAAGGAAATGCATTCTTACAGTTTTCTGTCATCTTAATATGTCTTTGATGCAAAGTCTTTCAGCTGAAATTTTTAGTGGTGGCTTTAAGAAATCCTTAAAACCCATGGTTTCAGTTTTATTGAGCATATTCTGGTCTGACCTTCCTCGATTCTGTAATTTTAAAAGTACTTCTCTGATATTCTGTTAAAATGTCTTGGCTGAATGTTTTTAAGACTATTATGGGTGGGATTTATTATTGTAGCTGTCCAGTGTTCTTGGATGGTTTTGTTTGTCTTTCCTGGTGCTTACCAGTCGGTTCTGGAAGTTTCAGATGTTCACATGAAAACAGATTTTGAAACCACCCCCATGGAT
This sequence comes from Neodrepanis coruscans, assembly GCA_013400695.1. Lineage (NCBI taxonomy): Eukaryota > Metazoa > Chordata > Aves > Passeriformes > Philepittidae > Neodrepanis > Neodrepanis coruscans. Next base: position 4,347 of record VYZS01013151.1, on the reverse strand, counting down.
GCATAGTTGACTGGCAGTCCATAAACAGACTAAAGCTTTTGCTCTCATAGTGAATAGTAACAGAGATGTTTTCAAAGCTGCAGCCCCCTGAATTTATCAATATTTTTCCCTGTTTAAGGTTTGATATCTACAAGGTGTTACTATTTAAAAACAAATCTTTGACTTTATGTAGAATTAGAGCTTGGGCTTTAAATTATCTACAGGCAGTGCTCTTTTGCTAGATGAATAAGTGGGAGTGTTGATCAGACATGTTATGAGGTGCTCTTTGTGGCTCTACTGCTATTAAAAAAAAGCATTATTTTCTATGCCTACCTGTTCTTTGGCTGATGAAACACCTGTAAAAAGCTTATGGAGCCCTGTCACATAATTAATATGAAATTACTGAGATATTTTCAAAGAGAATTCTACCAGATTATCACCTACCAAGAGCTCTTTATGTTTTACTCATCAAAGTAAAAGCTTTATGTTTTACTGAGAAACCATTTACAAAAATCCTGTTGACCAGCTGGGGTTACTCCTGAGCACTTGCAGCTTTTCCTCCTGTCATTTCATGTCCAGAAGAATAGTTTAAGTTGGAGAAGGTTAGTTGCCCATAGGAAGGACTATAGAATGTGGGAAAACTTGTATTGCTACAATATTTCTTGTTATTTAGGTTACAAAGGCATTGCTGATGTCAAATTTGCCCTCTGAATAACGTGAGCCAAAAGTTTTCTCTTTGTTTTAGTGACTGACACAAGTGTGGCAGCTCTGGGCATCCTTTAAAAGACTATGCAATCCTAATTAAAATTTTTCAGGGACTGGGCAGTTCACCAGAATTGTTGGAGAAGAACATTACTATCACATTTGGAAATGTACATAATTCAAAACTGAATTTGTACCACTGTGTTTTCTGGCCACCCTATCTACCAGACCTCCAAAATATATTTTCTGGGCACAGCTATTCATGTACTTTGATCA